>WSXT02017441.1:0-14301 GCA_011762715.2 Neuroterus valhalla
AAATAAACTTGTCCGATAGAGTTGGAGGTTTAATCACAACAAGTTTTGTTGTTTTTACTCACCTTACCTTTATTAATTTTAAAAGA
This sequence comes from Neuroterus valhalla, assembly GCA_011762715.2. NCBI lineage: Eukaryota > Metazoa > Arthropoda > Insecta > Hymenoptera > Cynipidae > Neuroterus > Neuroterus valhalla. The sequence goes on from WSXT02017441.1 coordinate 87, forward strand.
ATTAAAAATGGAGAGGAGATGGAAAAGTATGATGCAGTTGAGGATGGTGGAGATAGTAAAAGAATGTCGATACTGGATGGAGGAACAAAAGAAAACATAGAGTGCGTTAACGAAGTGGAGTCTCAGGGACACATGTTAGAAGTGTTTACTGAAGAGGAATAGGAAGGATGAAGTCTGAAACAAAGGAATATTTTTAATAATATTGTCCAGGTTTGAACTGATAGATGAAATTTTGAATATTGGTTTTATTTGAAATCCCGATCAACTAGCTGATGAAATAATCGACAGAGGTCAGTGGCAGGTGCCATTTTGCAAGTTTTCTCGACAGGTGATTGATCGATTTGCAACTGGCTATCAGAAAGAGTGAAAAACTTCTAGAGTAAACTTCAGAGAGGAAGAGTAAGCACAGAAGGGATAAGTGATCGATGCGTCTATCCAGGATGCGGTTTGCGGATATTTCAAAACTTTTCAGATGCTCATGTCTATGTGCAAGATGGATTTGCTTCCAAGGCCGATATAAAGTGAACAAAGCTTCATTACCTTTATTTTTCAATTTCTCCTCGAAAATGAACCTTTTTTCAAGGAACCAAAAAAAAGTTAACAAAGAAGCTAAGCCAGTCGTCAGCTGGAGCGACAAGTGATTGGCGATTGATCTGCTCGCTTGTGGATGGAATTGATCACTCCAGTCCTTTTTTTTCTGCGGTTTTAAGCGCGGTTTTTACCCCAAGCAAATACGTATTTAATGACGCACGATGAGAGGTTTTTAAACCGCCGTTTCCCTCCGCCTTTTTTTCTGCTAACCCTTTTTCCATGCTGGCAAATACGGTACTTCCTCGGAATTAATAATGACATCAGGGAACGTCAAAACATGTTGCTGCACGTTTATATTCCCAATCCCCCACGTTCACCTTCCAACCCTTGAGCTCCCCCCTCCTGATACTAGTGGAATTTTTTGGCCCCTCGACCTCTTTCTTCACCTCTCTTTATTACATTCATTCTACTTCCTTCTTCCGGTTAATTTATGTTTCCTTTCTTCTTCCGATTTACTCCCTCCTCAATTTCTGCATGTCGCCCCCCTCAAATATCTTCTACTATTTCTTGAATAATCTGTGCGATTTTTCCACAAATTTTCAAAAAATTCTCGAGAATTATGGATAGAAGTTTCCTTCCTCCCAAGTCATAATCAACAAAAAATTTCCTTTGTACTTGTTTAATCTCTTCCTTCTTCTATCCCTTTTTCTACACTTTGAAAATGTCCCCTCTCTCTCCCAAAAGACCCTCTTATACACACAGCTGTCCACTCTAATGCTCTTGACAACTCTCTTTTTCTCCTTTCTCTATTTGAGACTAATCGCAAACTTCATCTCTCACACTCTTTCATATCTTCACCAATCCTCCTCCTCTTTTCACCCTCTCCTATGTTTCTATACATTTTTTCCTTGTTCAGCTCCCGCTCCTTTCTTCTTTTTCATACTTTTCTTATTTGCTTCCTTCCAAATCTCGTTAGCCCCTTACGATTCTTATTATTCTTTCATTCTTCCTGTATCTATAAACTCCTCCTTGTATCCCATACCCTCCTATATCACCATCGATTCCCCATCCCTATTCACACTCTCATATATTCATCAATCTTTTCTCTCCATTAATCATGTCCTGCACCTTTATTTATTTTCTCTCCTTTCACACCCTGCATAATATCATGTCCCTCCCGGAGATATATTCTAAAACTTCTCAAACATTCCCTAGGCATTTTCTGCTTTGTCCATCTTATTACTCTTTCTTCGTCTGCTCTTAGCACTCATCCTTATTAGCTCGTTTACTCCCTACTGTATCTCTTCCTCCTATATCTCTTTCCCTTATCTTTCTTTTCCCTAGTGACCGCCTCATACACCTTCGTCCATTCTAATTCGGTTCGCCTCCTTCCAAATCTCCCCAGGCATCCCCTTTCAAACATCTTCTATTATTACCCAAATACTCTCCTCAGGTTTTTCTACAATCTTTTGATTAATTTTCCGGAAATCTTTAACTTTTTCGTCTTTTGGTAGTGATAATGATATTTTGGAACATCAAATCATGTTACCCCCTTAGAAGTAATAAGGATATTGAAGCACGTCATAACATGAAATTGTACGTTTATACTCATACTCATCTCATTCCATCCTTTCAATAAGCTCCTTTCTTTTTCTCTTTTCCCGTCCGTATGTCTCATTACTCTTCCTTTGTTCGCTCCCAGCAGTCCCATTATATCTCTCTCCCCAGTCATCAACTGTCTTATATATGTACCCATATTCCTTCCATGTAGCCACATCTTTTTATGCCCATAGTGATTCGCTATCCATATTGACGCTTTTCGTTGTCTTTATACCCCCCTCCCCTTCCCTATAAACCTCCTCTTACTCCTCTATTATATTTCCTTGAATTCGTTCCCTTTGAATCTCCTCACCTCATATACAAAATCTTTCTATCTTAACTCCATCATCTTGTTCCTTCAACTACCATCAACTCAACCAATTTGAACAATGCACGACTACATTTGAATCCCACTCTAACTTATTCTACCCTTACTCCATTTCTTTTTCTCTCAAACCTCAAATATTTTTCCTGTCCCCCTGACTACTTCTTTTCTCTTACACAATTTCCTCTTAAATACTCTTTTCCTCAAATATATCTTTCTTCTTCTTCTTTAGACTACTCGTATACTCTTCTCCTACTTCTCCCGATATTTCTCCTACTAGACTTCCTCCTCACTATCTTAATCCTTCCTCTTTGTCCGCTTTAAGTTGGCATCGTCCTGTATCTGATAGCCCCATCTTGGATCTCTTTCTCCTGATATTATAAGAGCATTTTATTACATGATGATGTACGTTTCTATTTCGAATCCTTTTTTTCACAAATATCTCTCCTTTCGCCCACTTAAGACTACTCGCATACACTATTTCTAGCCCTCTTGCCATCCCTTCCACCTTTCTCCTCCCTTACCATACAATTAATTTCTCTTCGTCAGCTCCAACCACTTATCACCCTGTATCTATTTACCTCCTCTCGAATATTTTTTCTATCTTTATCACCCATCTTAGACCTGTACCTGAGTCCTTCCTCTACCTACAATTTCCTATATTTATATCAACATTCCCTTCCCATTACCTACTCCTACACCTGTAACCATCATTCCCCTATTTACTTCCTACCGAATTTCTTCATGCTTTCTTTTTTGAAAATCTTCTGCAACTTTCTCCATAATCTTCTCATGAGATTTTTTTCAAAGTTGTGATTCCATTCTCGGGTTAATTTTTCGAAATAAGAAATCCCATTCCCGCGAAAATGTCACTATCTAAATCATTTGAATGTGTGCCACTACATCAGAATTGCATCTTTTGGAATGAGAATATTCCTCTATTCCAAAAGTTCCTGGGCCATAAATAAGCGAAGTCTCGTGGAGAACTGGATGTAGAGATAACGCTTTTTCTGCAAAAATGGTCGTTATACATAAAGAATAACACTCCCTGTTATTTTTCCAATTGGTACCTCTGCAAATATTTGATGTAATTTAATAACAGGTTTCCGAGCTCCGTCTGTGGCCTTTATTATTTTAGGATGGTATATGGCACGCTTCATGGATTCCCTCTCCGAGTTCTACCAAATTCCTTAATTAATTTAAGAGACGGACTCGCATTGCACCTCCGCTAAATTTGTTGAACGTCATCTTCAAAATATACCAACTCTATGAAATATTTCCTCTTTTCTATCATGTTCTCCTCTTCCCTCACTATACTATTCCGATTTTCTTCTTTCAATCCTCTGGCTTTCTTTACTTGTACCATCAATTCTTCTTCCTTCACTTCTTCTCCCTAAATTTCCTTAGCACTTTATTCCACGTCCCCTCTTCTTATCCTTCTTCCTTTTACAACCATCCCATACATTCTCTCAATTTTTTTCTTTCCCATTCACATATTCTCAATTCTTCTATCCTTTCCTTCAAAAACATCGCCTCCCTACCCTCGTTCCCAATTCTTATTCTTGCTATATTTTGACACCCTAATATTTTTACATCTTTCTTTTGATTGTCTTCCCTTTCCTTTTTCTCCTTATTTTTTTAAGTTAACCCTCATATCATATGCTATATTTTTCAACTACACACTTCTTTCTTCTTCCGACTTCGTTAACTCAATTGCCCTGCCTTTTCTTCCTTCTACTTCCTGCGAACATTCTTTCGCTGACTCCCCTCCCTTTCCCTCTCTTAGCTTTTTTTCAAATTTCCATGCTCTTTTACCTGATCTTGCTCCTAATTTATCTCTTTGAGCTTCCTCTCCCTTCATCTGTTCAGGTGTCCTCCAATAACCTTATTTTCTATCGTCTAGCTTACATATTTTTTTCCTGTAACCTGTCCGTCTGCTCTCTTGTCTTCCATTCTGATATTTTTTCTCCATATTTTAATACCGACAACAACAAGCTACAAAAACACCATATTTTACTTCTCCAATCTTTATTGAACTTCCTTTTACTATTCCTCATACTTCCTTTCTCGCACCTGCTACTTTTTCATTCTTTGTCTTATATGTGCCTTATGATCTACATTTGCTTGCAAGGTATATCCCAAATGTTTTAACCCTCCAACCTCTTCAAACTTTACTCCCTTCTGTATCCGATTCTATACTTTTTTCTTCCCTATCTTTTTTTGAACCTCATTATCTTCGTCTTCTTCACATTTATTCCATTTCCATCTCATCTTAGTTTATCTCTAACCCTTTGATTAGACCCTCTATTCCCTTCTCATCATCTTCCATCATGATCAGATCATTCTCGATTGTTAGTCTGAATTTCTTTTCTTTTCCCATCCAAACACCTCCTTACCCTTTTCTCTGAATCTCTTCATCTAATTCTGAAATGAGGACATTGAATAAGAAACGGCTCAAGGGACACAATCGTCTTACTCCTCTTACCAAGCATTAACTGTCTCCCACTTGATCTCCTATCTGTACCGTTTTACTTGTCTCACAAATTTTTTCCTAAATTCTCTTCACCAGACCTTTACTTTTTATTTCTTTGTCACCATAACATTTCCTTACTCTTCCTAGTCAAGAGAATCCAATCCACGAACGAATACCTAACCCGTTCTCCGCCTTCTTTTTTTATCGGTACCACTACCCCTTCTTTCCATAACTCTGGTCATCCTTCTCCTCTCCATATCCTATTGCACATAATCCATGCTTATTCCTTTATTTAATCCGCTCCATATCTTCATTCTTCATTATGAATTTCATCCAAATCAGGAGCTTTTGCCGGTTTTATTATATTCCTAAAACATTTATTTGTTTCTCATGTTATGTTCTCTTCCTCGTATCCTTCGCTTCACTTTTTCCTCTCTTCCTTGCTATATTCCGCACCCCTTCTAGCAAGTCCATAGAATATTTTTTCAATTCTATCACCTTAATACCCTGGTTTACATTTTCTCTCATTATTCTATCTTTATTTACTTTTTTCCAATCCATATCTTCCGTCCTAGCCTTCAACGCCTCTCATCCAAACCTTTTATTTTCCTCTACTTTCTGCTCATTCCAAATCTCAGTAGATTCCAACTTGTTTCTCCTATATTCACCCTCTTCTACTTTCCCCTTTTCTCCATCTTCTTCGTCCCTCTCACTTCTCACTTTTCCCATCTACATTCCTCATCCCATCCAGTTTCAACCCCTTCCTTACCAATTTCTTTTTTGTTTTCTTTCTCTAATACTCTTCCCGTTTCTCTTATAATTTATTGCATCTCTTTATCTCCCTTTCCTTCTCTTATTTTTACATTCTTCAGGTTTTCCTTTAGTTGTTCTTCTTCTTCTACTGACCAATCCCCTCTACCTTTTTTCTTCACCTTCACTCTCTTTTGACCCTTATCCTTTATAATCTTTGTACCCTCTTATGTTAGTATTATTACAAAGTGATCAGAGTCTATATGTTCTTATACCTCTTATTTCTCAACCTACTCTGTTCCTGTATATTTTCGTTTGAGATAATCCATTCGATCTCCTTCGAATATTCGAACAATTTCCTTCCTTCCCAATTCAGTATCTTGCTTCTGGATTTACTTCTTTGCTCTCTTCCTCATTCCCTTCAAATTTGAATCTCCTATTACAAGCTTGATCCTATCTTTTTTCCATCGATTTTTATATTCCCTTAGACTTCTCTCACAAGTCTCTGGTCACATGCACTCCCACTATCTTCCATCTCTCTCCACCCATCTTTATCTCTTCTACCAATAATCCTTTAATTTATCCCTTTATCCCTCCCCTATCCTTCTCTGTAATATATTAATCCTTATTTCCATCACCAATCCTCCTATTGCTCTGCCTTTCCTATTCCTCCTTTTTTTATTTTCAAACGGCTGACTGTAGTCTCCTGGTAATCTTTCTTTTCTCAGCCCCTTCCGTATATCGACGTTCCCATCATTACCACCACCTCCCACTGTTCTAAATTTCTGGAAAAATCTCTATCTTTTCTCCCCAATCCTGCTATATTCTAGTAGCATGCTCCTCATTCGCCCTTTCCTTCCTCCCTCTTTTTTTTACTCTCCACTATTTCTCATTCTCCTTTCTCAACTCTTCTGTTTCTTCATCCCGATGTATCCCAATATCTCAATGAATCCTCATCATTCCAATATCTCTTGCATCTTCATTCTCATATGTCTAAAGCACGTTCCCTCCCCTTTCTCCCCCTTCTCTCCCGCCGTTTTCCTCAACTTATACTGCATATTCCTTTGTTCCCGTTTCGAATCACGATCTATTCTCTTTTGATTTCAATATAATCCCCTTTTCTGTGTCATTGCTTCCCTCTTAACTTCCCATTTCTGTAGTTTCACTAGGAGCATTTTCTCACCTTCTCCCCTATCCTTTACCACCCTTATTATTTTCTCAATCTTGCACTTCGCTTCTATCGTTCTTAGCACTTCCTCCACCTGTCTCATTTCTTCTCTCCTTTTTCTTCATGCCTTTTTTCCTTCTTTATCATTACCTCTATCATTATCCACATCATTTCTATTGTATTAACATTTTCATTCTCCTTCTCTTCTCTATATTCAAATTTTCCTTTTTCTCCCTCATCGTTCTTTCCAAATATAACTTCTTCCATAGAAGGTGCTCTGTAAATTTCCTGTTTTTTTCACGTTCGATTCTATTTCTTCATCCTCACTACTTTCCTTCTCTTTCATTAACCCCTTTTTGGAATATCTCTTGCTTTTTGGTCCGGAAGTTGTGGGTTCGATTGCCTCTGCCTGCTCATGCATAGTAGTTTTTTTCTCAATACATTGCTTCCTCGACTTCATTTTCTAGTCTTCGTAAAGTTTTTCTTGGCCGATTTCTTCCTCTCTATCCCCTTATCAGATATTTTTGCAATCCTCCTCTTCTTCTCTTTTCTCCTTTTCCATCCAATTCAATCTGTTACTCTCGCCCCTCTCAATCGACTACTTTATCCTTGGAGTTCCTCCTAGACCTATCTTCTTCTTCTTATTCTTCTCTTCCTCTTCCTCCCGTTCTTACATTGAAATTTCCTCGTATGAACGAATTTATACTTTCTGCTTTTCCTTCAATCAGCTCCATGAACTCTTTGGTTTCCTCTGTATATCTCTATTTACATATACTCCTGCTATCTTCCAACTCTCCTCTCCTATCATTGTCTCTTCTACTATTGATCCTTCTTTCTCTCCCTTCAAATCATTCTCCTCTTTCTTCTTCTCTATCAAACCTTTCTTCATTCGCATCATGATCCCTTTCATTCCTGTACCTTTTTTATATTTCCTCTTCTTATCCTGATCCTCCTATCTTTATGCTTTGGGTGGCCTTTCCTTCACTCTCTCAAACCTTTTCATCAGTCTTTGTCTCTATCATCATCACGACTTCTCATAGCTTCAACTTCTCCATGAACTCCCCATCCTTTCTTTTTATTCCAACTACAGTCCAGTAATATATCCTCCATTTCTTCCTTATTATTTCCTTTATCACCTCTCCTTTTCCCTTATTACTTATTTTCCTCTCTTAAGTTCCTTCCTCACCTCTTTCCATGACCTCTTACTTTACACTATACTTAACCCATATATTATTTCCTGTCTTTTTCTCCCGTCCCGCTATCTTCCTTATTTTGAATTTCATCTGTCTTCCTTCCCATGTCGAATCAACCTCTATTCTCAATGCTCTGACATATGATAGCATCATCTTCGACACTTTTCACTTTCATGTTCTCTATTCTCCAATATAACCAAAGATAATTATTCTGCTTCCTCCCCTGTCCTCCTTATACTTCTCACTTTCTTCACCCTACCTTCAAATTTATCATATTTAGCACTTCTTCCACAACTCCCTCCGAATACCTTTCCTTCAATCTTATACCTTCAATAGCTATATTCTTCATTCTTTCCTCTCTTCGATTCCTCCCTATCTTCTTTATTTGCCCTAAACTTCCCTCATTTTCATTCCATATCCCCCCTTCCTCCCTCCCTTGAATTTCATGATTGAGCTTTGTATTTTTTCCAATCTGCTTTCCAGCTCTACCATTTTTTTAGGTACTCTGGTGCCACTCGTTTTTTTTATAGGTTCTGCATCATTCCCTCCAATTTATTCCCGACTTTTTCCCTTTTCTTATTTTTCTTTGTGAGTTCAGCCATTTCATGTCTGATTCCCTTCATCTTTCCCAGATTTCCTTCCTGACGGCATCTCTTTCCTTAGAAAAATTAGAAGCGCAAAATACTTTTCGGGGAAATGATGCGTGGTGAAATCCTTCGCCTGTTAGACTTGCCCCACAGGGACTCGCTACATGTGACTCGATAGAGACCAGAATTCAACTACATGGTCAAAATTTCAGCTTTCTTGTTAGCAAATGATTAATTTTGGTTGAAGTTGCAGTATTTTGTTGAAAATCCAAATATTTTGTTAAAGTATTTCTTTCGGTCAGATATTACCTTCTTCTGTTGAAATATGGTCCTTCTGGTATAAAATTGATCTTGACTGTAAATTATACTGTTTGATCGACATTTCAGCTATAATATTGGGAATTCATGTATTTTTTCAAGTTGAATTTTCTTCTTTGTAAATTCATTAATGTTGTTGAAATCATGCCAAACCTATTGCTCATTCCGCAGTAATTTATATACCTCTAGCCCCGTTTCTGCGATCGCAAAATAATGAAGAAGCGGGAAGAACAAAGCATAGGGCAAGGGAAAACATAAGCTAGTCAAGGAAGGGTTGGGAACGAAGGAGATGACGGATGTGAAGAAGAAAATAAGGAATTGATTGTGGAACTCAAGGAATAGAGGAAAAGAAAAAGTACTGCAGAAAAATATGGGAGTTAAAAAAAGAATATGCTAAGATGTAGGATAAGAAAAGAGCAGGAAACTAAAAAGCTTGGAGGAGAGGCAGAGAAGGCAAGGATGAATAGAGAGGTTTGGGAATGAGTCAATAGGGAAAGAGGAGGAGGAGAGAGGGAATGAGAGTCAAAATAATGTTGAGATGGTAGAGAGCAGCAAATGTTGTTTGGGATTTCTAGAAGAGGACGAGGAAGAGCTAAGAAAAGGGGGAAATAAAAGAAAGGGGAAAGACAAGGGGAAGGACATAACAAGAGAAGAAAAAGAGAAGCCTTATTAAAGAGTAATTATCTTACCCGAGAACACATTTATTGGTTTCTTTTATATAGGAAACGAGAATTGAAGGTACATTTTGGATAAGATCACAGCAATCCTGTGAATAAATTTTGGATCACAGTGCTCTGACACGAAGCTCGAAAAAACTGGAAAATAGTAGAATACCAATACCTTCATCAGAAGGTCTGCTAAATGTTGCCAAGAGAATACAATTCTCCACGGGTAATCTGTTATACTCTCTTTTTGAGAACAAAACTCTAGCGTATCTACCCAAATTTTTCCATTTCGTAGACGGAGACCTACCATCACAGTCTGGGCTGCGCCTGCGTGAGAGAAAGTCGATTCTCAAAATTCCACTACATGGAACTTGTGAGCTCCAAAAGTCTTTCTTAGTAAGAGGTGCATGATTCTTTTTCATTCTTTCTACAATGTTCATATTATTTCGCTCGTCTGTAGTCTATATTTAGTTCAATAATGTATTTTTTATTATTTATGTACACTATCGATCAGGGCCTGTACATGTACTCATTGTACTCTAATAAACATGTGTTTTCTTGTACCTGAAAGGGCTATCTAGACCTAGGAATTTTTACGTAATAGATACAAATACAAGGGATCAATCAAACGTATTCTGTCAGGAACCTCGATTTATGTGACGGTCTAAAGAAAGAGTCACTTCTATCTGAATTTCTGAGACAGATTCCCTTATCTGGTTAGACGCTCTATTTTGCAACCCTTTTTGATGCCATGGAAGTCATACAAAGGATAATTATAGGTGATATCCCTCATCTTGAAGAAAGAGGAAATGCTATCACTCCTGAGCCCAAAACTAATAACCTTCCGACTTGATTCAAGAAGCATGCTCTACTTAATGTAATTCTTAGTTCTCCAGAGGGCAGGTGTTTTCATTTGTCCGCAAAAGCTATTCTGCTTCCTGATATTCCACACATTTCCGCATGTGTACACACTCATGGGTATGTTTTCACAGAGGTATAGCAACGAGGACAAACAGTAGGTACACGTGAAACATCGAGTTTTAGCAACAGCACTTCTGGAATACGCGTAATACTACCTTGTTCGATTCAACACTCGTTTCTTTCCCCAATAACTTTTCCTCACGGTCATGGCCTGTCCTCCTATAATTTGAACATTCGTTCTCTAACTTCAATTTGAAATCTTTCCTCCTCATAAGAGGACTCAGGCCAGGTAGTATTACTAGATGGTTGAGGCTTTCTTCAAAGGGATACGCTTGTTTTTCCCTGTAATAAAATCGCTGGTAAACTTCCCGAAGGCGATCGATCCAGATGTCAATTGGTTGGAGACTGAATATCGCGCCGACAGCATATTTCGTTTGCATCGCTAATGCTGAAATAACAAACCCCGACTCAGGAGAGTTTGTTCTACCCTGATGCCTTTGAACTATCGTCCCACTGGTGCTTATGGAGTCAAACAAGCAAAGGGAAAAGGTCTCAGATTTGTTCTCCGTTTAAGAGAAATCGAAGGTTCCCTCCTGCTGGGTAATGTTGATGCTCGTTTGCTAATGTCTAGTACCGAAGAAGACCCTTAGGTCTCTTTGAGGCTCGCCAAAATTATTCGATTCGTCGCAAGCTGAGGCTCAAAGAAAAAGCAGATAGCTCAAAGATCAGAAATATTTCGAAAGGAGATCGTTATGAGTCTTGTCTCTTTTTGCACGAACGTTGGGATCTCTGAAAGACAGATAGATCGACTTACATTATTCGCAACATTCTCATTTTTCATTCTCCCTTCTCCGCTCTTCTTTGTCCTGCCTTCTTTTTTTCAATGTCATTCTTAGTGACCATCTCATACAACTTTTTCTATTCCTCGTGATTCCTTTACAGTTCATAATCATGCGGATCATGCGTCCAGCTCTCTATTATAATACCTTTACTAGTTTTCCCTATCTCTACTAACAATAGAGTTTAGTGTACTTCTTCCTGATCTATTTTCCTGCCTAATATACTGCCTTTTCACAGCCACACTTTCATCACCAGCAAGTGGAGAGCTCTCATCCTTCTTTCAAAATCGTTTGCAAACAATTCCTTCTTCAAATCCCACACTGCTCCATCACGGAATTCACCCTTCTGAATCTCTTCTCGATGTCGTCATGTACTCGTCTATTCCACCGAAAGAAAAAACAAAGGTACAGAAACTCTTTCACCTCCGTCACCTTCTTCTTCTCACACTCTCCTGACTAGTCCCTTCCGACCCCTCCCGTCGAAAACATGTGCTTTTTCGCATTCAACATTAGCTGACAACTATCGCAGTATCGTTTCAACCTCTCCGTCATCTTCTTCAAGGCCTCCTTACTTTCTCGATCAACACTACGTTATCTACATACGATAGTGACGAGATTCTAAGCCCCTCCGAATCCCACTCCTTCTACCACTCCTCCCTTTATATGCCAGCGATAAGAACCGTGAAAAACTTTGAGTGGAATGGACACTCTTGCCCCAGCCTCCAGTGTAGAGACGTTCCGGAATATTATATCCTCTCATCCTATCTTCTATTTCTTAATCCACCTTTCTTACTTTCACCATCAGAGTTCTCTCTACACTTTCCTTCTCCATCGCCTCCCAAAACCTACACCTATCCACTGATAGACATGCAACTTTGAGATCCACAAAAAACGCATACACTTTCGACCCCTCCTCCGCTATTTCTCTATCCATTACGCTCTATAAGATATACATACTGTCGGTAGTGCTCCTACCCGCTTTGAATGCCACCTGCGTCTCTATCTCTCGCAATATCCATTCTTCCTCGAATCATTCAGCAGCCTCTCCACTAATACCATACCGCTCCTCCTCTTTGTTCCCTATTTTTTGACTTTCTTTCTCATCACGCTTTTCAATCCAAATTATTATCTTCCACACTTCCTCTAGTTTCCTAACCTTCCTTCATTCCTTTTAGTGATCTTCTTCCCTTCCTTGCTCTTCCTTCTCACATATCGACCTCAACTCTCTTTTCATCTCTAGGTTCTCCTTTCAGTTCCCTTATTTCATTTATTGTACCATCTTCTGATCTTTCTTCTCAGCTTTTTACACTTTCTATCCTACCATAGTTTCACTATTTCTCATTTTCCTCTCCTGAATACTTCTTATGCACACACCCTCTTACTTTTTCTTCCGAATCCCTTCATATCTCTCCCATCGACGTCCCATTGGATCTTACTCATTCCTACTGCTCTTAGTACCCTCTCATAGTCTCCCTCTTCCATATCTTTCTGTTCCCCATCGACCCGTCTTCTCCTCCTTGTCTTCTTCTGCCTTTTCTCCTGATCTATAATCCTAACGGGTGATGGTCCCATTCTATCATCCCTTCTTCTTCAAGATTCCCATTCACCTCCCAACTCTGCATTCTCCTAACCACACAGTAAATAACCGATGCTCTCACCTTAATTATACACGGTTATCTTTCCTCTTCTTCTCTTGTGATCATACCGTTTGCTGCTTTGGAATCTACGAAAAAAACCTGCTTTGTCCTTTCTTTATGAACTGTTTCACCAGCTCCGTCCTTCATTCTTCTAGACATCCTGCGCCTCTACATACTTTGCTGCATACTCTCCACATCTCTTCATTCACTTCTTTCCTTCTGTACTCGAGCGCTTCATTTTCCATGTCCTTCTTCCCCAGTGCTTCAGTTTCTTCCAGCCTTTTTACTGCCTCGGTAACTTCTTCTCTACTAACCTCATTCCCCCCTTCCTCTCCTTTCTCCAATATTTTCGTTTCTTTCTCCCTTATTATCTGTTCCTTACTCCTCCACAAACCTTTGAAGTTCTTTGTGGACATATTCATTTGCATCTTTAGGTTGACGCCCTTTCTTTTTCCATTTTCCTTATTTTTGATCTCTTCCCTCCTGATTTGTTTCCCTATGTTTCGAGTTCGTCATAAAGACATTCTTTTCTTTTTCTCCATCAAAGCCTCCATCCTCCTCCCTCCATCAAAGCCAGCCCCTTCTCTTTTTCTTTTGTCCACTCTCTTAAAACTTCCGATCCCTTTCTTCCTGCGCTCCTCTAAATGCATACTATCGCTCTCTCTGTTATTCTTCCCTAATAATTATTACCAATATTCCTACCTTTTTTCACTATCTCCCTCTGATTCATGTTCTATCGTCAAACCCTTTCACATTCCTGATAACATACCTCCTATTCCTCCCTTTCTTACTTGATCCTCTTTTGCCTCCCTATTATTATCACGTTTCACTTTTCTCTTTTTACCAGAAACTTTTATCGTTTGTTTTCAATCATTATATATTTCAGAACGGTAGTTTCACGTCTTGAGCTTCCCCTTTCGCTCCTCCCGTCCTTGTCTTAATTCGTTCACCAATCCCGTGAACTCTGACGCTTTCCTTTTTTCCTTAGTTTCACGTCCCCTTATTCTCCTCCCGAACTGAATAGCTCTTTTCTTTTCTATTCCTTCGTCCCAGATCCTCATTCCTGTGTTCAACAAAATCCTTTTTCTTCTTGTTACCTTGTTACCTTCGTTTTTTACATTCTCATCAGAGGAGGTATTAGATTTGTGTAAAATTTGACCCCCTCCGTTTTTGTCAAATGTCCACGTTTTGAGACCCCCTGAACCCGAA
>WSXT02017452.1:0-14301 GCA_011762715.2 Neuroterus valhalla
TTATACCGTTTTTTGTCTCTCCTGTAAAACTCGGATTTTGGCACTTACGCCCGTATGCGGTGCACCCCTTCAAATCCGTAAAGTGATGGTAGAGGCGATGAATATGCACGACAAGAGACAGGAGGAACGGGTGGAAGGAATAAAAGAAGAAATAAGGCGGAAAATGGTGGAACTCAGGAGAGAAATGGGAGAAAGTCAGGGAAAACTTGGGGAAAAGGATGCAGAGCCAAGAGCAACATCTAGAAAAGCAGAAAATGCCAAAGAAAAGAGTGGAGGAGTTAGAAAGTAGGATGGAAAGAATGCCAAACGCAATCCAGAAAGTAGGAAGGGAGGAGAAGGAAAAGGAGGATGGGAATAAGGAAATTTTGAGAAAAATAGAGGGGAGAATAGGAAGGAGTGAGAGAGAGGAAGGAAGGTACAATATAGTGATAAAAGGTATAATATAGAAGGGAAGGAATTTGAAGGAGGGTGTACAAGATGTGCTAAATAGGAGAAATGCGAAGAGGATGGCAGGAATATCTTGCCGAGGAGGATAGGAGAGTGATGAAGGAAGAAATTGAAGGATTATTTATAGAAGAGATAAAGATTGGAAGAGAGAGATGGAAAATAGTGTGAGTGCATGTGACAGAAGATATGCAGGAGAAAACTGAGGAGGTAAAATAACTGATAGAAGAGAATGAGCAGGGAATTAGGCTTGTAATAGCAGGAGATTTCAATGCAAGAACAGGAGATGAAGGGGGAAGGAAATGGGACGAAGAGCGAAAAAGAAAATCAAAAGACAAGATACTGAATAGGCAAGGGAAGAGATTGGTGAGGTGCATAGAGGGAATGGGATGGTTTATCATAAACGGAGATATAGATGGGGGTAAGGAAGGTGAATATGCACGTTTAGAAGGCGAATAAGGAATGGTCATCGACTATGTGATAGTGGACGGCGAGGTAACGGAGAAGGTCAAGGAACTAGGGGTAGGAGAATATATAGATTCTGATCACTTTCCATTATTACTGACGTTAGAGGGTAATAAAAGCACTGAAGATATGGGTAAAAAGGAAGTAAAGGTGAATAGAACGGGACGATGGGGTTGGTTAATAGAAAGAAAAGTGCAATTCAGATAGAAGCTGGAGGATGTAAGAATGGAAGAAGGAAATGTAAATGAGGAGATGGGAATAATGATAGGAGAAATGAAAAGAGTGTTAGAGGGAACAAGCAAGAAAGAATTTAGGGGAGGGGGGAGAAATAAATAGGATGAGGAATGTAAAGAGAAAAAGGAGGAAGTAAGAAAGGAGCTAAGAGGATGGAGGAGAGGAAAAAGTAGTGGAGATAAATATAGGAGAAAAAGAAGGAATATACTGAAATGTGTGATAAGAAAAGAGAGGAGGAAAATAGGAGGTTTAAAGAATTGGAGGAGAAGGCTAGAACAGAAGAAGAGGTTTGGGAAGTAGTTAATGAAGAGAAAAAGAAGGAAAAGGATAGACCAGGATATTGAGATGGTAGAAAGGAAAAAGTATATAATGGATTTGCTAGGAGGGGTAGAAAATGAAGTTAGGAAGGGCGGAAGAGAGGGGAAAGGAAGAGGCGAGGAAGAGGACATAACAAGAGAATAAATAATCAATGTTTGAGGAATATTGGAGGAAGGGAAAGATCCAGGTCTGGATCAAATTCAAAGTGAAGTATGGGAATATGAGGGGAACGAGCTAAAGGAATGGGCATGGACAATATGCAATAGGGTATAGAGAGGAGAGGGTTGGCAGATATATGAAAGGAAGGGTAAGTGATACCGATATTGAAAAAAGGCAAAGAAGAGGAGGTCAAGGATTATAGGGGAGTGACATTAATGCCAACCTTGTACAAAATATATGTAACGGTATTATCGGAGAGATTGAAGAAAGAAGTAGAAGAAAAAGAAATATTTTGACCAAATCAGACGGGGTTTCGGAAAGGGATGGGGGTGATGGACAACATATATGTTGTAAATTATATAATAAATAGGGGGATTAAAGAGGAGAAGGGAGGTATAATAGCTATGTTCGTAGACCTAAAAGCGGCATTTGATTCTCTGGACCGGGAAGAGCTAGAGAAGGTTATGGTGAAAAAAAGTATTAGGGAATGTCTAATAAAGAGAGTTTCGGAAATCTCTCGTGAAACAAAAAGCAGGGTGCAAGTAGCCGATTAACTGGACGATAGTTTCTGGTCGGTGAGAGTAGTAAGATGAGGTGTTAATATGGGAAAAATAAGATATATACACTGGCATACGTAGATGATATAGCAATGATGGCAGAAGGTGAAGAGCGAATGGAGGGGCTGATTACAGGGTTGGCGAAATATTCAGATGAGAAGAAACAAAATTGAATATAGGAAAGAAAAAGATAATGAGGTTTAGAGAGGAGAGGAAGGATAAAAGTATGGACCAGAAGAAAGAAAGGAGTGGAGATAGAAGAAGTGAAAGAGTTTAAATATTTGGGATACACCTTGCAAGCAAATGGAGATCATAAGGTACATATAAGAGAAAGAATAAATGAGGCGGCAGTGGTAATGAAGCAGGTATGGGTTACAGGAAAAAGAATATTTAAGAAAGATCGGAACTGAAGAATGTGGTTGTTTGATAACCTGGTATAACCGGTACTAGGATGTGGAGTAGAAATATGGGGATAGAAGGGGAGGGGAGAGATGGAAAGATTTGAGGAACGGTCTGTGAGATGGACTCTTGGAGTGGATTGGGAGGTACATGAAGAAATGCTAAGGAAGGGAAAAGAAGGAGAGTTAGCGAAAGAATGTCTAAAGGAGGTGGAAGAAAGAAGAGGGAGTGCGATCGAGTCAAGGAAATAGGAAGAAGGAAAGAAGGGAGTTCCTTACGGATAGACATATAGGAGAAGAAGTCGGAGTAAAATTTGAAGAGTTAGAAGAAAAAGATAAGGAAAGTCATTTAATAGGAAGATGGGAAAGGATAAGGAAATCAAAATACAATAAATGGTATAAGATAATGAAAAGGAAGGACTACCAAAGTATTCGGAAAAGGGGTGGGGAAAGAAGAGATGGACAAGAATAGCTGACAAGAGAACGTGGTAATGATTCTTGGCGAGGAAGAACAGGAGGACGAGTGGATGAGGGAATTGGAGGAAGCTAGTAGAGCGAATGAGATGAAATAAAACAATGATTGGGTGAAGGAAATGATTGAGGAGGAAGAGAAAAGAAAGAAAAAGGGAAAGTCACACAATAAAATAAGGTTCAAATTTACATCCTGCAGGTAAAGAGTATATGCTATCAATTTTTGATACGATTTCGAAGAATCAAACATTTTCAGAACTGTGGAAAGAAGCTGTAGTTGTCTTAATCTCAAAAGCTGGGGAGACCCTTTTCATCCCGCACAATGTGAAAACTATTTGGAGACATGGCAAATAATCGTCTACGATGGACCCTTGGGAATAAACAGTTCTCCAATGCCCAACAAATCGTATTTAGGCACAAAAGATCCACTATGAGACCTTCGGACAATGTAAGTGAAGCCCTCGAAAATAAACATCACCTCATAGCCATTTGCTTGGACGTGGAAAAAGCCCATGGAATAGCATACCCCCACCGAACTTTGAAAATTTTAGAAAATCAAGATACTTACAAGAACATCAAAAATGTTAACGAAGGGCTAATTCATAGTTTCTTTTTAACTTTAATGGACAAAATCTGACCGTAAATGTAGTGCGGATCCCGTAATATTTTCTATGCCGAATCCAACTTCTTGTTATATGTCCACATGTGAGAGTTCCGACACCAACTCGAACTAACTGTCAAGGTAGTTACCGATATTTTAACCATATGTTGTCAAACATGAGTTTTATTATAAGATATGTGTTAATGTAGAAAAAAAATTTCCGACAATAAAAATTGTCAAATCTAAGCGAACCAGCTCTTGGAACGATTTTTCGGCCTTTTTCAATCGTACTCCTTGGTATGATATATTCATCACGTCAGAACATTTTTTTCTCCCGTTCATTAGTCTTTCTTCGATATTTCGGCTCAAATTTATTATCGGATGGGATTGCCCTCTGGCACACATTTTAAGGGACCAAAAAGACAGGTCAGTTTCGTTAACCAGCTTTTTTTAGATGAAAAATCGAAGAGGGGAGCGTTTTGGAAATTTTTTTTGACTTTGTTTTTCCAAGACTCAAAAATTGTAAGTATATCTTACAATGAGAATTTTCATCCAAATAACGCAAGATTGCAAAAAAAAATCAGAAGCAAAAAAAGGTTTCTTCTTGGGAGCCGTGCAAGATCGTTAATATAATTTTTTGAATTTTCTCGAAAAATTGAAGATTCCAATTTTGATCGCACCAAAAATGATGAAAAAAAATCTGCCCGCTGCACGGGCACATTCTCGTCGGGTGCTTCGTGCGCAGCTCGCTTCGCTCGCAAGTTTGAGCGCACCTTGGGCGCGCGTCTTTCAGATCTCGCGCTTCGCGCTCGATGGTGACTTAACCTAGCGCTCCGCGCTCGGTTATGGATGTACTTCTCGCTGCGCGCTCGGCCTTTGTACCTCCCTACAGTTGTATACAAAGCTTGTGTATCTGAGAAGCGAAATATCGACTACTTAATTTGATGAGTGTGAATTCTCTTTTGTTAAAGCTTCTCCGGCTTTAACGAATTCATTCTCATCGCGTGTCTCGTGCTGCGCACTCGATCAAAGTTTGTCAGAAACGGTAAAAAAGTTTTGTTGCCCGATTTTTTTCACATGTTGTGTAGTAGTTTTTGAAAATTTTATAATTTCATTTTCATAGTTATTTCTTCTGTTCGAAATGAAAACTACATATCCTATTAAAGGAGTTGATACCACACTTAAAGATATTTTCCCTCCTTTTGTCCATTTGTACAAAAGTCCATTCTTTTATTTTTTATATGCTTTTTTATAAATGAAGAAAAAACTACTTGTCCTATCAAAGAGTTAACTTTACCAAATTTGTAGATCTTTTTTTGGTGCACAATTTTAGTTAATTTCTATTTTCCCGTACCTTACATAGTCTGACTAAAAAATGAATCATTATTTTTCTCATTTTTTTTTGTGCGACCAAAATTTGAATTTTCGATATTTTTAGAAAACTCGAAAAGTTGTGAAGACCACCCCGGAGGGCTCCCTAAAAGATGCATTTCATATCCTGCGTTGTTTGGCTAAAAATTCTCATTTTCGTTTTTATTTTTGAATCGCAAAAATGCCACAATTCTGACATTTTCGTCATTAACAAAAAAAATCATAAGGACAGCTTGTTTCACTTTTCACCCACCACAATAAGCCGTAGTTATAATGTTTGAGTCTTGGGAAAAAAAGTGCCAAAAAATTTCCAAAATGCTTGCCCCTCTTCCATTTTTGATCCTAAATAGCTGGTTCCTCAAAATTGGTGACAAGGCACGATCGAATATGATCATTCTTTCGAAAGTTATCGAGTTCACAAGTTATTTTAAATCACTTTTTGGGCAGTCGGAATTGGGATTTTCGATTTTTTGAGAAAATTTAAAAAGTTATATTCACGATCTTGTAGGGTTCCCAAGAAGAAACATTTTTTCTCTTTGACTTTCTTTTCAATATTGTCCAATTTGGCTAGAAATCCTCATTTTCTTTTATATTTTTGAATCATGAAAATACTGTAACTCTGCCAATTTTGTTTCTGTCGAAAAAAATTCTGTGGATAAATTATTTCACTTTTTACGTGCCACAAGGAATTATACTTATGATTTTTGAGTCTTGGAAGAAAAAGTCAAGAAAGTTTTCACAATGCTCCCCTCCCTGATTTTCTATCCAAAATGACTGGCTGACGAACTTCAACCGTCTTTTTGTTCCCTCAAAATGTGTGCGAAAAGACAATCTAATCCAATTAGTCTTTCAAAAGTTATGTAGTATACAGACGACGACAACGACGACGATGACGACGACGACGACAACAGACAGACAGACACCAACGTAAAAACTACTTTTTCGAAATCAGGAGGTCTCAATACGTGGAGACTTCATAAATTCCTTGAAGTCAGTTTTAACATAAAATCAATACCTTCTCATCATGATGCGAATGAACCTAATAATTTGCGAATGAATGATCATATTCGATCGTACTTTTGCACACGTTCCCAGGGACCAAAAATAGAGGTCCAGTTCGTTAACTAGCCTCTTTCGATCAACGATTATGGCTTTGTTAAATTCTTTTCTCAAGAGATGCATAGTTTTGGTATGAATCCAAAAAAAAAAAAAACATTTCGAATCGAAGTCAAGTTTTTAGCAAAACTTACCGAGATACAAAGAAAAGTTTGAAAAGAAAAACTGTTCGTTTTTTATGGGATGCGTGGTTTCTGTTTAATTGTAATTATATTTATATTAGAAATAGACCAACTACATTTTTTAGAGCAAAACAAGGAATGAGGTATGCAAATTAATATTATATACATTTGATACATTAGAGTTAAAGGTAATATAGAAAAGTTCGCGTTTCGGGCAGATTTCGATCGAGTGCGCAGCACGAGACACACGATGAGGATGTATTCGTGAAAGTCACAAAAGCTTTAACAAAAGAGACTGCACAACCATCAAATACCGCCGACGTTCTAGGTTCTAGTTTCAGAAGCTCTATACACAATTGTAAGGAAGTACAAAGACCGGGCGCGGAGCTTGTGGTATATTTATTATCAAGCGCGAACCGCGAGACCCGGAAGACGCGCGCCCTAGGTGCGCTCAAACTTGCGAGCGATGTAAGAAATTTGATAAAGTTTTTAGTGCGCTCGGATTCGAAGATTGGGAAATTTACAAAAATTTTATTTTGCAAGCTAGATTGCTTTAACTTTACAGCGAGCCGCTAATAATTTTTGTCCGAAATATCGAAGGAAGAGACTCTTTAACGATTGAAAAAGTCTGAAAACTTGTTTTAAGAGCTTGTTCGCTTGGATTTTACAATTTTTGTTCTTGAAACTTTTTTTTTCTAACATAACAAAAACCCTTATTGAACAAAGAGTCTAACAGCATCGCAGCACACGTCCAGGAAATACATGAAACGACAACCTCCCTCTTTCCAAACAAACTTGAATCGACCCACATAAAAATCCTTCGACTTAAGAGAATAAGCTGCCCTCACCAGATTCTGAATCAGCCCAACCAAGACCCTCCACAAGCATCTCATCCAGAAGACGGATTCCACAAATTGTGAGCAATACAACGTTCCAATAACTGTAACACCTTATCATTGGATAAGTAAAAATTTTAGTGACATTGAAAGGAGATCAGAACTACCATATTTAATTCAAAAAATCCTTGGACAAGCTAGGACAAGCTACGCATATACAAAAAAAAATCTGCCCGCTGCGCAGGAACATTCTCATAGCGCGCTTGGCGCGCGGTTTGCTTCGCTCACCCTTCTGAGCGCGCCTAGCGCGCTCGTCTGTTGGATCTCGCGCTTCACGCTCGATGATACACTCACCTCGCGCTCCGCGCCCGGTTGTGAATTTGCCTCGTGCTACGCGCTTAGTCTTTGTATATCCCCATATTTGTATACAGAGCTTTTGAAACTCGGGAGCGGAATGTCGATAACTTTAATTTGATGATTATGGATTCTCTTCTGTTAAAGCTTCTTCGGCTTCAACGAATACATTCTCATTTCGTGTCTCGTGCTGCGCACTCGATCAAAATTTGTCCGAAAGGGTAGAGAAGTTTTGTTGCCCCATCTTTTTCATATGTTGTGCAGTAGCGTACATCGCTTTGAGTCATGAGGGGGGGGGGAGGGGGTGAGATTGTTCAATCAGGTGAATGATGATTGGAACAAAAACTACGCAACCAATGGAAAAAACGATCACAAATTTATAGATCTAAATATATTTTCCTGGTAAAGAACTTGTGTCTATTTGTTTTTTTCTAGGCTTGTGCGAATCATCCGAAAGTTCAATTTTTTATTTTTCAATATGGTATTTTCTTAATGAAGAAAGAACCGCTTGTCCTATCAGAAAGAAAATATATAAAATTTTGAGATCTTCTTTTGGTACACAATTCTTATTCATTTATATTTTCCCGTAACTTGCATAGTTTTACCAAAATATGAAACTTTCTATTTTTAATCATTTTTTGTGTGACCAAAATTTGATTTTTTGATTTTATGAGAGAATTCAAAAAGTTGTGAAGACCATCTTTCAGGGCTCCCAAAGATAAAAATTTTTTCCTCTGCACCTTTTTTTCATATCTTCTAATGTTTAGCTGAAAATTCTCATTTTTGTTTATATTTTTGAATTTTGAAAATGAGATAATTCTGAAAATTTAGTTTTCATCAAAATATATCATGGAGATAAATTATTCCACTTATTACTCACTACAGGAAGCTGTACTTACAATTTTCAAGTCTTGGAAAAATGGCCTACAAAAATTTCAAAATGCTCTAACTCTATGACTTTTTTTCCAAAATAGCTGGCTAACGAACTTGATCTCTAGTTTTTGACACTGAAAAAGTGTACCAGAGGCCAATCAAATTGATCAGTTTCTTCGGAAACTTTACATGCTGACAGACATACATACCTATATACAGACATATTCTTAATAATAATATTACTTGGGTATCTCAAAGAAAGAAAATTGTTGCCCATAATATAAAAAATCAAACCTATTAGCGAAAGATTTCATTAAATAATTTTTTTCATTTGGTTTTGGTTGCATGATAATAATTCCTATTTAATTCTACACAATGGATCTTTTGTCAAACGAATGGGATCTATCTTTCGTCGCCAATGACGTAGATGTAGATGCGCAGGTTGGAATTAAGAAATTTGGCGTCCTATGGCAGTTGCGAACATTGTCGCCCCTTGGCTTCCAGTTTTTCACGGTCAAAACCAATTTTAGGAGTTTCCGCAAGAATTTGTTCTTTGCACTTAATTTTTTGCCGTCCTCAATTCCTTGTCACCTTGGGCACTTGCCTACATTGCCTATTCGGTAAATTCAGATCTGTAGGTGCAACGCTGAATAAGCCTTATGGGAAAACAAGCAAATTTTCCGTATCAGGTATTTGTTATCGATTAAATGAATGTTTTCCACTCAATTCTTTACCTGTCTGTAGCTGAATACACTTGTTTCGTTAATTCTTCTCCATTCATTATCTCAGCATATCCAAACCATTTTAGAAAATTTCTTCCAACCTTGTCCAATAATGTTCCTTCTGCATCACATTATTTAAGAATTGCAGGAAATGCGTCCACTTTACTCTTATCCTTTTCTTGGTACGTTCAAGTCTTGCTACTAAGGAGCACAGTGAGTCCAAGCAGAGGATTACATATGGAAATTTGAGCTCCATTTGATACATTTCACTCCTTGTGATAGCTCGTACACTGACGATTATCTTTTGACCCTCATTTATACGTCTGGCAAACTCTGCACCAACCTTCCGTCAGCAGTAAATTATACTTGCGAGATACACGAAATTTAATTAATAGTTAAATTTAGTCTCAAGCCAATGCCGCATATTGTTTTTCTACCACTTTTCTCAAACGCAATGAGTTTTGTTCCATTCGCATTTATCTTAAGACCCATATTCTTGATGCTAGTATGAAGTTTGCTTATCATCTTCTGCAAATCATCCTCTGCTTCTGCTGTGACGATCTTATCATCTGCAACCGCAAATCCACGCATTCCACTGTTCTGAGACCAAAACCTCTACCGTTAAAGAGAGCTCCTCTTAGCCGTTCCTCCATGTATATATCTAGCATTCATGAGGACACAACGCTTCCTTGACAAACGCCTTGCCTAATATCAAACCAATCACTCAGTTGTTCATTTTCTCTCACACTTGCTTTATTACCTTCATATGTTGCTCTTATTATTCTTAGAAGTCAACTATTCACTTCATACTCTTTCAAGATTTTCTAAAGTTCAGCTCTATCCACTTCGTCAGAAGCTTCTTCCAGATCGAAAAAAGCAACAAAAAAGTGTTTTGTTTGCTTTCAAACATTTTCCTGGTAATTCTCTGGAGCTGAATATCTGATCCGCACTATAGGAGATTCGTAAACGTGTGTTTGTGAATCACTACGTTCACATAATTATGCTCTGATAGTCAGGCTACTCCAAAGGCCCTCAATTCTGTAGAGGGCCACATCTAGACTAGCCTGGATCTGCCTTCAGGAACTTTTTGGAATCTCAGGAAGGAACTGGGTGAACCTGATCTGAGTTGCAGGACATGAGAACATTGAAGGAAATGTATGCTGACATGTTCGCAAAGAATCGGACTATAGGAGCCCACAACGGGCCTGAACCATACTGCGGTATCTCGCGTTCATTGTCTAATTGAGGAGCGGCTCCTGGAGGAGCACGTGAAATATTGGGATGTAGCTAAAGGAATAGTACACCCTAAAAAGTTCATCAAAAAAATATGTCTATAAAAGGAAAAGGAACTCCAGAGCATGGAGGAGAAGCAGATGTAAGTAGTTTTAGAAACACTCACGGGCCACTGCCACTTGAAGAAGCACCTGACTATCATTGAAGTTAACATTGATCTACGCTGTGGTAAATGTAGCCTCCCTGAGGGAACAGGATGCTACTTCCTTTGTGACTGATGCATTAGTAAACCTCAGAATGAAGCACCTGGGAAATAATTTCTGTAAACCAGATGATTCTGAGGAAATTCCTTATACGGCAATCTACGTCTTCATGTCGGAAACAGGTCTACTAAGAGAAGATTAGATTTAAAGGCATAGTACAATCGATTACGCATGGACAACCTCAGTTCTAGGGTATCTGATTGTCTCAGTCTCCCCGCAATATGCTGATTTCCTATAACAAGCACAGTCGCATTCATCACCATTTTCCTTGTAGATTGACATGGTAATCGCTTTTCGCTAATCGTTTGGAACTTCACCGTTCACAGCACACATATTTATCTATCCACTCAGCCACATAAATAAGTATCCGCTATCACTCATTGCCGTTTAAGCGGGAACATCATCTTCATCAGCAGTCTTACCATTATTTAATTTTTCAATTATGGATATATTATCGTCAAAATCTATTTTTTTCTCGCCATCTGCTACCGGATTGCCTAATATATCATCTTCTGTGCCACAGTTGTTTTGTTTCATGGCCAGACCTTTATACATTTTTCCGGAAAATGTCACTCATTCTGTCGTTTACTTCGTACAAATTCCATACCATTTCACCAACAGTATCCTTTTGAACCCCTGGCTTGTCTTTCCTCTCACCACTTATAATCTACTGATTGAAAAAAGAAAAAAAAATGGATTCAAAATCCACTTGATTTTCTCTTCCATACTTTCTCCTCCTCCTTCGTCATCTGTTCATCTCTCTAACTCATGCAACGATTCTCGCTCATACCTAAAAACTCTACAACAACTCCCCTCTTCATTCAACCGGTACCTACATGCTCTCACCCCCTCTCCCATTCTGAATCTCCTACTCTTTTCCACGTATTCTCTTTCTTGATCTTTTTCAGATATTCCGATTCCCCCTTTTTCTTGACCAACCTGTACCAGCTGTTATATCTTGACTCTAAAATTCATCCCCCTCTATACTGTCTCTCCCTTGCCATTATCTCTCCGGCTAACCCCTGACATTTCCTACATGTATTCTGCATCCTATACTCGAGCCTTTGTTCGTATCTCTCTTTCCTTCCACTTCGAAAATCCACGTTATCCCTCCCCTCTCTTTCCCAGATCTCCCGTGCACGTGCTTGTGCGATCTTGCTGCCCTCTGCCCCTTTCAGTTTCTCTTCAGAATTCCAAGATCTTTTTAGTTGCCTGATCAATATTTTCTCTTTTCCTATTTCGTCCCTCAGCATATAACCTGGATGACTTCAGCTTAGCCTCATGACCCATCTTAGAAAACTCTCTTGCAGACCTTCAACACTCTTATATTCCTTCCAACCTAAATCTCCACTCCGTAATTCAACACTGACCATACTGGCACATCGAACATCCACCTTCTCATCCTCCAGTTATCCTTGAACCTTCTCTTCCTTATTCCCTACACTTGCCCCTTACTTTACTTGCACATTCTTTTTTCTCCTTCACCTGCAATTTCTTTCCTCCTCCTGCTTCCAACCAGAAACCATCATAGGAGAACTCCTCCACCACAGTGTTATTTTTTTTTCATTCATACTCTACCCTACATCTTTTATCACTTAAACCCATCATCTAAGATCTAAGTCTTCCTCACATTTCCCCTCAGATCCTTTTTCCTCACATATTCTTCGAATGCTCTCATAATCAGATTCATCCCTCTTTCGTCATCCGCTACTAGCACTATATCATCAGCGTATGCTAGCGAAAGCCGTTCACCTGTTCCTAGTATCATCCTCTCTTTCCCTTTCCCGTTCATCTTCTCCTCTAAGTCTGACATTGGAACGTTCAACAGTAGAGGACTCCACTTGTTTTCCTAGTCTCTTCCGAAGCACTTCCGCATAAATTTCATGGCCTACTGACATGAGCGTAATATTCCTATACTACTCTACCTTATTTTCCTCTCCTTTCTTGATGAACGGTACTACCAGATCTGTCTTCTATCTTCGGCTACCCTTCACCCCTCCAGGCCATATCTCAAACTATTCCGAGCAATAGGTAAATTGTTGTACAAAAAACTTTTGCAGGAAACCGTCTGTGCCATCAGAAGAAAGTTACTCCATATTTAATTCCAGTCATGTTCTCGCCTTGCAAATAACATGTCAAATGTTTTTATTAACGTTTGAAGCCAAAAAATTCCACTTTTTTGGTTGTTTTATTTATAACATGAAAAGCATTAGAACAATACTAATGGAATCAATTAATAAGTTATAAGCTATTAAATTACGAATAAAATGAGCTCTTGATCGACCTGATTTAATAAAGGGAGGTCGAGAAAATTAGTAAAAACCAAGAAATTAAAGGCTTGTTTAACAATTCAATATCTTTGTTGCTTTGTT
This sequence comes from Neuroterus valhalla, assembly GCA_011762715.2. Lineage (NCBI taxonomy): Eukaryota > Metazoa > Arthropoda > Insecta > Hymenoptera > Cynipidae > Neuroterus > Neuroterus valhalla. Next base: position 12,910 of record WSXT02017452.1, read on the forward strand.
TCTTTTCAGTTTTGTGCATGCGTTATTTACCCCTTACCGACTAATCTCATCCCCACTGCCCTTATCTCCCGCTAACGCCTTTCTTCATTTTCCTTTATACTACTTTCCACGCCCCCTAGCAAAGACTTGAAATATCCCGTCCATTCGTCCATTCTGATTTCGTCATTGATACCCCTCCTTCCCCCTTCATTCGTGTTTTTAACTTTCTATTACTTCCCTTCCCTTACCGCTCTCTCGACTTCTTTCATATATCTTACCTATTGCTCCTGAATTTTTCCGATTAACATCCTCTCGTGCGCTCGTCTCCTTCTATCGAATTCTCTTTTCTCCAATTAGACCATCAGCCCACTGCCAAAAAGTGCAATGATTTTCTAAAATATGCCCTCTTGGGTGTCGATAGCCATGTACATGCTCATCATTAAACAAGAAAAATGAGCCCTTACCTGTGGGTCGGTAAGTCGCCAAATTATTTGTTTATTGCAAAAAAAAGTAGAAAAAAAATGACAGTCTAATCTATGCCGAGCATACAAACGATATTTCGTGAAAAATATCCCATCAGAAAACGGTCGGCATACTTGCAGCGCGGGCATGAGGGTTGGCATACTCCCCTAAAAGTGGTGGAAAAATACATCACGGTGCCATTGCAGTCTAAACTATGCCCTTTTGAAATCAAACTGCTGTCGGTATGAAACGCGCCTATCAGCCCGGGCATACCATTCCGATGGGTCCAAGTCGCTACACACCTGTGCACACCTGTATCATTTATAAAGGTTTCGGCAATGATAGTAATATCTATGCCCTTATAACACATGACGCAATGAGGTGCATTTGACATTTGATTACATCGGCATACGTTTTGCATGGTTACTACTTGGCGGCATACGTATAAAAAGATGTAAAATTTTAGGTTAACTGGCAACGACAGTTCTACGTATACCATTAAATTTTTGTCAATCTTGCATGTAATTCTATGAGTTTTTTCATCGGCATACAATTCGATTGAAAAAAAATTGTTCTTCTTCAATAACGGATTCGCTTGAAGAGCGGGACTGTCAGTTGCGGGAGCGGTGCCGCGTGCCTACCTCCCTCTCCTTTTACTCAGCTCAATAAAAATATGAAGCATTTTTAACGTAACTACAGACGTGCGGGCCCCAAATAATTACTGGTCTGAAAAGAAAAGCCTTTTCTTTTTTCTTGTTTTTTTTTGGTTTTCTACTTTTGATTCCGCGATTTAGGGAATGGTTTCCCATTGGTTTTTCCTCCACGGTTCAGGATGCCCTGGTGTTTACCACCCCTAATACCCCCGGTAGGAACACCACTGCTCTCACCGCACACGCCGCTCCGCATCCCACGCACCTCCCCGCATAAGGGACCATACTTAAATTACGTAAC
>WSXT02017463.1:0-14300 GCA_011762715.2 Neuroterus valhalla
GTGCGTGATTCTTCTCGCAGGCTGGGTTACCTCATTAGGTCTGCCATGGTTTATTTTAATGTTGGAAGACTAAGAGGAAAAGCAAGAGTAACGAAGAAAGGGGGTGCAACCAAAAGTGGACAAAAGCTATACTTTTAGCATATACGGATTATGTTGTACTATTGGCACAGAAAGAGGAGGAGGTGAATTTGATGTTGAGAGGTTTCGGGAAATAAGTGTGAAGAAAAGATGTACCGTTAACTATGAGCATGACCAAGATATTGCGCATCAGAAACAGAAAGAATATAGTAGATCACGAGCAAAAGTTAAACAAAGGAACGGTTCAATTTGTGGAGGAATGCCGTAACTCGAGATTTTGATTTGGAGCAGAGGGTAGTGTTACGTAGTAACAATTATTCTATTTCGTAACATTCTTTTAGAAAATTCCAAGTTGAAGAATAGATCAAACATTTCCATATTTTGTAGCTAAGAGCAGATGCCCGACGATCGTATAACCGACGATAGATGTGAAGCTGTTTACTGACCCTTTCAAAATTGTAAACTTCATGATTCTAATCCTTGAGTGCAATCCCGAAACTTCCTAACCATAACTATGTATTCCGAATTTGCGAGCAAAACTTGATTTTATCGCAAACCTAAGGATAAAGTCTAAGACCCTTTTGCAACTTTTACTGCGCCTTAACCTCAAACGGGCCCCTAAGAGAGCTCTTCAAAGTATTTAGGCTTTTCCTCGAATTGATTAATGAATGTCTACGATTTCCGAAATTCCTACTGACTTCAGGCCACGGAAATTAAGGACACACCCTCTTTTTCCCCCGGACTGGACCTCGATACCGCTTGTCCAGACAGATACCTCGTAGCTTCCTTCCGAAAAACTTCGAGTTCCTTGAGCGCGGCCTTAGCAATTATTTTTACTCTTGTATCGCATGTTCTTTTACAAGTTTAATAGAAGGTTTTTTAACTAATGTTTAATGTGAACCAGTGGTCAACAATTATTCCACCTTATTGTTTATCGACAAACATTTCATGGTCCTTCGAGACAGATTCGTTTGGAATAATCTGTGAGTTTTGCGCTAAATTAGTGCCTTCGCAACGGACTGGACAAATTCTTTTGAACACTCTCATTCAAAAGTTCCATTATCTTAAAGCCTGCCTGAAAGGCGAGGCAGCAGACATTATAGCATCACTGGAAATAACTAACAGTATTTATCAAGTCGCGTGGGATCTATTAACAACGCGTTATGATAATCGGTAATTTATTGTCGAAAGTCACTTTCAAGCTTTATTCGAAATTCTCCATAGGTCCAAGGAATTCTCTGTGCGTGCATTGTTGGATCACGTGCAGAAAAGAATCAGGGCTCTTGGAGCTCTCGGCCAACCAGCAGATCAATAGGATACATTGCTTATCTTTATTATTTGGGAGGAATTGAAAAATTACACTCAGGAAAAATGGGAAGATTCTGTCGGAAGTACAGCGCTACCCTCGTTCAACGCTGTGATTGCATTTCTAGAAACAGAGTCAACAACCAAAGAATAATAATTCCCATTCGCGTTTTCATTCTCGAACATTTCAATCATGCATGATTACTTCTCTTGCTTCCCAGTCAGAAAGGTCGCAAGTATCATGTACACTTTGTAAACGTACGCATCATCTGTATGCGTGCGAACGATTTCAAGCTCTAACTCCTCAAGAGCGCTACAATATCGTTCGTAAAGCATCGACTTGCCATAGACGTCTCCTCACAAATCAACGCACAAAAGATTGTCGAAGAGGTCCGTGTCAGAAGTGTCGTCAGCGTCATAACACACTCTTGCATTTCAATTAAGAAAACCCTGTATAGGTAGACTCAAACGCGATACGAAGAATTGGATCTCGAACTCTCATTTTTAGTTTCCACAGAAATTTTAGAATTGATGCCTGCGATTCCCATCGATGAAAATTCTCTACGAATTCCTGACCAGATCTTTTAAGCAGATCCGGAATTCGGTGAACCCTCAGGACAATCGGCATCCTTCCAAAAAACTGATCTCGGCTGGATCTTTGCAGGACGGTACGTCAGTCCTTCAACCCGCAAATCTCTATTGCAACCACAATCGCGCGTGTCGTGCAATATGATTATATTTCAGGATATGCCCATCGTGTGGGAATTAGGAAAAGCAAATTCCTCCAAAATACTTTCAGAGGAAGAATTTTATATACGGTTACATTCGGCACGTCCTGCGCTCCGTTTCTCGCATCTCGAACCTTGCATCAACTCGCCAAGATAAGCAGGGATCTTTTCCCCGTGCGACGAACATTTTGAAATGCGATTTCTATTTCGACGACCTGTTGACCGGAGCACAATCGGTGCGAGAGGCGTTACAGTTGGAAGAAGATCTAATTAATCTTTTACGACGAGGTGGATTCAATCTATAAAAGTGGGGATCTAACCGTCCCGAAATGTGCCACGAGTTTTCAAGTGGATCAGCTGATGCACACCTCTCCCTCGATCCTTCAGAAACAATACAGGCGTTGGGGATTCATTGGGATCCAACAGGCGATTCTCTTTTATACACGGTCAATCTAACAAATTCGACAGATTCTGTAGCGAAGGGATCGATACTCGCTCAATGTGCCAAACTGTTAGACCCGCTGAGTTTATTGGGTTCAGTCATTCTTGTTGGAAAAATTTTATTTCAGCAACTTTGGAAACTGCAAATAGGTTGGGATTATCCAGTTCCAGTAGATATTCTTTCCCAGCGGACTACTGATTCTCAGGGCAACCACCATTGCGCTCTCATTTTTTCGAAATCGCGTGTCATACCAATAAAAACCAATACTCTGCCAAGATTGGAGATATACGCCGCTACTCTCCTTGTACAATTGCACAAGGCGATAGTTCGCTCGCTCCAAATCAAATTTGCAGAAACTTTTTTTTGGTCTGACGCAACTTTTGTCTTGAACTGGATCAACACTCCACCGCATACAATGCCCACATTCGTTGCTAATAGATTTGCTGAGATTCAAGCAACGACTAAGTCTTAAAACTGGCGATACGTGCGTACGCACGAAAATCCTGCGGATTTCATTTCACGCGGACAGAATACACAGGATTTCTTAGATAATTCTCTGTGGAAGCGTGGTCCTGAATCAGTTTAATTTCGAATCACAAGAAAATCCGATGACTCAGATATCAGAAAATGTATCTCTTAAAGTCACCGAGCAAAAGTTTGCTCTTTGTCCATGGTACCGTTCTTTCGAAAAACTTCGAGTGACTGTTGCCTATTGCTTGAGATTTTCTACGAACACGAAAATCAAGTACAAAGACTCTCGATTCAAGGCCCAATTTCAAGGGATGAATTGAATTCAGCTCACAATACAATCATCAGAAGAATTCGAGCCGACGCGTATCCTAATGAGCTCAGCTCATCAACAAAAAACAAGATCTCAATCGAAAAAAGTGCTTCTCTGTCATCCCTACTGCCTTCATTTGAATTTTTCGGAATAAAATACTGTGCAATTTCTTCATTTTAAAGGAGTAATCGCAATTGGTATTCCACATCAATTCTAACAAAGTAGTTAGGATTGCTGAGTCTTATCAGATGCTCACTTTTGCATACTTCACACAGTAATTTGTTACCCTTGATTTTCTTTTTTGCCGAGGAGTGCAAAACCTTCTTCGTACATTCGTGACAGTAGAAATTATAAGTTATTTTTTCAGGTAGTGGATAAAAAATTTGAGACAATTTGTAGCTCGAAATATTGAAATCCTTGAAATCTGGTCCTGCAAAAATTTTTATAATTTCTATTAACATCTAGCGTGCCTCTAGTGAGTCATCGAATCTTAGGTTATAAGCTACGACCATTTCTACAACATCCCTTACTTTCATGCCTGACTTTTTAAACATTACTTTTTCACCATCATCCATGGAACGTGTGTTAGGAAGAGAAGATTTGACAGCTTCGATCTTTGAACAATCATCTTCGATGAGTATGGCGCATTGAGGAAGCTCTTGACTTGATGGAGGCGGTAGCATTTCTTCAGTATCGTCATCTGTTACATCATCGTGAAAATCTGAATCACCACTCCAATACTCATTTCTCTCGTAGACTTCGTTTTCTTCCACCTTATCCACGCGAGGTACACCATGTGGACGCTGATCGGCATTATCTTGCCCTTCATTTTCAATAGCGATCCTTGTGTCTGGAATATTTTGTTTTTCAGTAATATACTTCCTTTTCAAAATAATATAACGAAAATCGAGCTTACAAACTGGACATACTCGTAATTCAAACGGTGCAATTGAGAAGGCTTCCAGAAAATTCTTGGGAAGCACTCAAGTATTGAGAAATATGAATCTACTTACTAAAAATGTTTATAAATGAACAGATTAAAGAGCACATGTGACACTTGTGCGATTCCTACCTTAACAAAAATTTCTTTTTTTTTCTCTTTTCATTGCAAAAATTCAATAGTGCATAAATGCTCCTCAGTCCGTTTTCTTTATTTTTCTTAACTTTCATATCGATATCTGATTTCGTGCGGAATTGGTACAGCCGGTTTAAATATTGGTAGGGTAGGAACCAGATGAGTGTTACTCCGTTACTCGCACAAACGTTGAAATTCAAGCTTTTAAAAATGGATAATTTTTCATTTTAGGTCTTGAAAATATTACTATTCCTAAATTTAGAAAATGTGACCCTGCGCGGGCACATTCTCATTGTATCCCGTTAAGTTTTGCTCGAAAATTGACTTTTTTATTTAAAATGTTGTTTTTTCAGAATTATACTAAAACTATGCATCTCATGAGAAAAAAGTTCAAACAAAATTTGTAGATATTTTTTCAAAGAACGATTTTGTCCTCAAGCATTTTTTCTTACCTCGTACAGTTTGTGTTCTATCAAAAAATGTTTCACACAAAATTTGTATATCTTTTCAAAGTTCACATCTTTGTACCCTAGCATTTTTCCCTATCTCGTACCGTTCGATCGCAAAATGGATTTTTGATTTTCAGAATATTTTTGCAAATGAAACAAAAGCTACACGCCTTATCGAAAAATGATGGAACATAAATTTGTAGACATTTTTTAGATGAAAAATTTAAGCCTTATTACTTTTTCCTGTATCTCCCATAAGTTGTTCACAAAACAGAATTCTTTATTTTTGAGTATTTACTTTTCATGGCCGAAACGATAACCGTGTGTCGAAAAAGGCTGGTCAACGAAGTTAAAATTTCTTTTGAGTCCCTGAAAATGTGTGCTAAAGGGCAATTCAATCCGATTAGTCCTTCAAAACCTATGCGCTATACAGACGAGGACAACTACGACGACAACAGACAGACACCAACGTAAAACCTACTTTTTCGGAATCAGGTGTTCTCAAAACGTGGAGATACCATAAATTCCGCGAAAGCCGATTTTCACATAAAACCAATACCTTCTCATTATGATAAGAATGTGAAAATTCAAAGGTTTGCTGACTGCTTTCAAAATTTGAAACGCCTGAAAATAAATATTTTTCAAACATTGACTACAAAATCAATTTTGATTTTTTATAGCTTAAAATGGAATTTTAATTTTTTTTGAGCCAAATCCACTCACTAATGTATTTCAGAGTGTCTAGTTCCCTGGTCCGCTAGACACCCTGAAATTTTAGATTGTTTTAAATTATTTTACCGCTTCAAACTTCAATTTCATCGTTTATAATAATTCAAATTTGATACTCTCGATTCATGATAATTTATATATTACGATTTATTGCAAAGTTTTAAATAATTTATAAACTGTCGATTTCAAGTTTGACCAATTTTTTAACTGTTCCGGTTTTTCATATTTCCAGCAGTATAGGTATTAACACTTCTAATGAGGAATTCTTCAATTTGGAACAGACCTAATTTTAATTAATTTTTTTTTTTAATTTTCAATTTCAGAAAATGAAGGACTATGCTCAACAAGTCTTTTTTTTTAAATTATAATAGTTGAAACTTGAATGACTGGAAAAAGAAAAATTTGCAAACGACAGGATTTCGAATTTCTATGCTGCTCCCCTCCCTTCGTAGTTAAAATAAATTGTCATTTTTCAGTCTCATCTTTCCGTTTCCTAGCATTTGGAATGTACCTTTATCGTATGCTTCACACCAAGCTTTCATCCATCTCCTCTGTGTCCTGCGACTTGTCTCTCCTGGTTCGTAGTTTGCCTCTTAACATTCTGAGTTGCTTTGCATTAAATCAAACATTCACGGGTATAAATGTCAAAATCTCTGGTGAAACTAAAACTCACAAAATAGAAAAATTATACTGCTCTATGTAAGAATCTCCTGTCTACTTCCAGGCCCTGAACTAAATTTGAAATTGTAATAATGTATTTTGAAAAATCTTACATAATTTCAAACTACCAAGCAAGAAAGATGAATTAATAGTTCGTCAAAACAGATATCATTTGTCTAAACTATTCTGACAATTGGCAATTTTCGGCCAAACTATCAATCGATTTCACTGCTTCTTGTAGAGGACACCTAAATTATTGGAGCTTCTAATTTGATATTGTTTTCTGAAATCTTCACTGAGAAATTTTGTAAGTTCAAAACATTTCATTCTAGAATTTTGAGGTGTAAATTGTGTAAATTGGGCGATTCAAAGTGTACACATTGGTGGTTTTTTTCAAAATATTTCACAATAAATTACTGATCAATTTTCAACTGCTATGGAAATTTTGTTTGTAATTCCTAATTTCAAATTGTGCTATTCAAAATATACACATTGATTATCATTGATTATTCTAACCTGAAAAAGTAAGGTTTGAAAATTAATAGAAGCAGAAAAATAATAAATTTGAGAGATACATACCTCTATTTGCCTGACACAATTTTTACACCGTTAAACAGCACTAAAAACCCAGGATATATACTTCTGAGCGTTCGTCTTTCGAAATATGGTACATATAAAAATCACGATCAATAACAAAACAAACGAAGTGAAAGTGAATCCAAGTAAATCGGACGCGTCTGTTGACAGTGTTGACGTAAGAGAAACGGCAACGTCTCACCATGTATCTAGTTTTTATCTCCAAGGGATTATGGTCTTTGTAAATTAATTCATTATTGCAGGTAAGATTTTTTCATCATTCCTATACAGGAGTGTGTAAATCAGGGCTGTCATGAATTTCAAATTCCAATGCATCGTATATTTGAAATTTTTTTTCAAGATTCACATTTTCAAGATTTCAAATTTAGCGCTGAATCCAATCTATAATTCAATTTCAGATTCCTGTCTTCAGAGCATTCCAATGTAGCCTAGTCCTTTTCATGGCAGAAACAGGCAGAAAGCAGTGTAATATAAACGATTTCAGTCTGTGTCAAACGACTTAACCATCACATTAAACACACTAACTTTTTGCAAAGTATCAACAAATAATGGCGAAGTTTGCATGCGTAAAACTTCTATACCCAAGTACTGGGGAGAACAATACAATTCAAATTCCAATCAGAAACATTCATCACTTTGATGAAAGTGCACATAACCCCTCTCGAAGCTACAAAATTGATGTGGGAGATGGACAGGAGGCTCTACATCATCAAGCGCGAAACGCGAGATTCAAATGACGCGCGCCCTAGGCGCGCTCGACCTTGCGAGCAAAATGAGCCACGCGCGAAGCGCGCTATGAAAATGTGCCCGATATTGCACTTCTGCAACCCTAAGGGGCTTTGGCCGTTCTTATTATAGCTTCGGAATGTTTGGTCTTCATCCCAAATAATAGTGAAAAATGATGCCTCAATAGAAAGCTAATGTGGAGAAGTTGAGGTTTTTCACTATGGAACTTGAGTCCTTTGATGTCAGACCTAGACAGTTCCTTGCGCGTCGTAAGCAGCAAAGTTCAATTTCTTCCAGGTTGAGAGATGGATCACGTTCGTTGCACACTCCTTCGACAATGCTTAAAGCATTTTGCATGATTTATCTAGACTGCCCTCATCTTTACGCGTTATCAGGATAATAAGACCGCACACCGTGAAAACTTTGGCAAACAATGAAGGTGACATGAAACAAAGAGATGTTTATATATACTTCCCATTTCAAGTCCTTACTCGCTTTGGCGGGAGAAGAGGGAAACTAGTTGCGCTGTTCGTGGATTTCAGAACAGCTTTTGTTTCTGTGAACAGAAGGATCCTTGAGAAGGTGAAAGGAGAAGAAGGAATAGATGGAGGATGGAAGAAGGACGAGCGGAAATGTTGATCAGAAAACTGAAGAGCTCCTGAAACTTCAGAGAGAAACTAAGAAGGAGGGAGAGACGCGGATCCAGACAAGCGTGCTCCTTGGACACTATGAATAAAGAGGAAAAGTGAAACACGGAATATTCGAAATGAAAGAAGAAGAGATGCGAAAGAAGGGTTGAATGTAGTATGCATGTAAGAGGTAGGAAGTATCCAAAGAACATTGAGAGGAAGACCAGGTGTTAAGAATAAGATTATAGAAATTCTATTCGTGACGAATAGAAGAGAACTTCGATGAGAAAACGTGATTTCGTAAGATTTCGAGTTCTATTAAAACAATAACGAGGCAATGGTCCGTCTGTTTCTAATATTCATCAACTTTTTTCCTTTCTGTGTATTTTTCTATCAATAAATGGTTTTTGAATGCCTCTCACAGGCTTTTCCCCCAAATAACGTGTTCCATTTATCCCTTGGATTCATTAACCGATAAAGTAGTGCAAACTAAATTCCGAAACTAACAAATATAAAATAAACTTATGAATTTTTAACTTTTGTTGAAAATAATATTGCCAAAATACCACCTAAGGTATTTTGGATTGCTTCAACATTAAACATGGTGCCTCCTGTGCGATTTTGAATCTCATCTCTATTCGCGAGTGACGTCACGCACATACAAGTGACAGCGTGCATCGAACGGACATAGTGTATAGTGTTTGCTCTATTCAAAGAAACCGGCGAGCACGCCAAACACAGTGTCGTCAAGTGAAGGCTCGTCGTTAAGGCGTCGATTACATCAGCCAACGGTGCCATTGTCTTCGCTTTTCTCAACGTCCAACCGTCATTGTCGTTCCAGGAACCCTCACCGCCCATTCGGCCTCTGCATCGGGGGACAGGATTTTTATTGAGATAAGTCTTTGCCATTTTCCCAATTTTGTGAAATTTTATTTTATTATATTTTATTGAAATTCCTTTTTTTCTTTATCTTTTGGCTTGTCTCTCTCTCTATCCCTCGTCTTTTATATTACAATTATTATTTTGTTTTGGAAAATTTACATTGCATCGATAAATCTTGATTTCTCTCATTTTGTTGCAACCTTGAAATTGGCGTTAATTGATCGACAGTACAATGGTTCTCAAGAAGGGGCAAAAGTTGCGCGTAGAATATCTTTCCAAAAAAATTCAAAACCTTACAAAGGTGGTTGACCAGTTTACAAAAATTCTGAGACGATTCAGCTAACCCTACGAATGGTAACTTGCGGTTAGCTTCCGTAACCAACCTCTACCATGAATACTTTGAACTTAACGAAGAAATTCGCACTCTTCAAGCTGATCATGCTCTTGTCAAATCCTTTGAAGAACTTTCGAACGCATACTATAATATAGCTACCACTGTGACAGAAGCCTACAAGACGGCCTAACGAACCTTGATTCCGGTTGCAAATTCAAAATAAAATTCAAGCACTATTACTTTGACGAACAACAAACTTTGCTTTAATTGTCTCTGGAATCATCTTCGCCCTTGTGATAGCCTAAAACGCTGCCGGGAATGTGGTGAGAAACACCATTCTCTTTTGCATAGAGGGAAGAAGTCTCAATCGTCCAAGGGACAAGGTTGTAGGACTAAGAGTGAGGCTAAATCCTCGAATGCTGACGCACCTTCAAGTTGACTAATACATAAATCTTATGCCTCCATAGCTTTTCCTTCAGAATCTCAGTTAATGACAACGGCTGTCGTCAAGGTGAAGGACAAACGAGGGAATCTGTTTGCAGCACGAGCTTTATTAGATTCATGTTCAACCGTGAATCTGATTATTGAAGAATTTGCAAAAACCTTGACTTTACTCAATTCTTCTTGTTCAGTTAACACTGGAGCAGTTGAAAATTTGTGCACTGTTTCAAACAAATATGTACAAACTAGTGTTCATTCAACTTACAGCAATTCCAATTATTGAATTATTTGTTTAGTTGTAACGGAAAAATGGTGACGCTGTGCCTCACGACACTTTTCAACATTCCGAAAAATATCAAATTAGCTAATCCTCAATTTCACTTACCCAAATCTATCGATATCTTGTTATCTTCTAGTACCACTTTATCGGTATTAGCTGTGGGTCAAATTTATCTTTATTATGAAGTATCCGAAATTATCTTACAAAAGACGGGTTTAGGTTGGATTGTAGCTGGAGGACTTACTGACCAGTCGTCTTCAAAGTCTGCCTCTTGTAATGTCGTCAAATTAGACAAGCTTATAGAACGTTTTTGTCTTATCGAAGATCTTGATCACGAGACCGTCAAATCCCGTGACGAAGTCGCTTGTGAGCAGCATTACGTTGCTTACACTAAACGAGATCCGACAGGCAGGTATATTGTTCGTCTTCCGTTCAGAGATTCCAAATTCAATCTTGGTGAATCCAAAGCACAAGCTCTCAAGCATTTTTATTCTCTTGAACGGAAATCCGGAAAGAATCTGACTCTAAAGGCTGAATATAGCAAGGTCGTGGAAGAGTACATAGCACTAGGTCATATGACTATTTGTGACGATACTGATGAAGGTTATTTCCTTCCTCAACATGCCGTAATCAAAGAGTCCAGCGAAACTACCAAGGTTGGAGTAGTATTCGATGCGTCATCCAAAACATCCACGGGAATTTCGCTCAATGACACTCGCATCGTTGGTCCAACAATTCAGGACCCTGTTTTTGAGCAGGTTCTTCAGTTCCGTACTCACCAGTACGTGATTACAGTGGACACTGAAAAAATGTACCGGCAAATCCTAGTTCATCCTGACGATCGGAAATTTCAGGAGGTTCTTTGACGTTATAAGGGAACTCTTAGGACTTTCCAACTAAACACAGTCACTTTTGGTACAGCTTCTGCTCCTTTTTCAGCAATTCGTACCATTCAAAAAACTCGCTCGTGATGAAGCGAAAGATTTTCCTCGAGCTAGCAAGCTTCTTCTCCGTGATTTTTACGTAGATGATTTTGTTTCTGTTGCAGATTCTCTGGAATAAGTCTTAGCTATACGTGACGAAATGATAGCTTTGTTACATCGCGGTGGTTTTATTATTCGAAAATGGGCCTCCAATCATCAGTCTGCGTTAGATAACATCGACAAGAAGATAAAACATTTAGATTGTTTTGTCGGTATAGATCCCGTCAAGAATATGTTAGGTATCATGTGGGATTCTGAAAAAGATGTTTTTCAATATTTTGTCAATCAGGTGGTTTCACAAGTTGTGTCCACCAAACGACTTCTTTTGTCAGAAATTTCCAAAATTTTTGATCCTCTAGGTTTGCTAGGTCCAGTGTTCTTATTCGCCGAAGTCCTAATTCAAGATTGCTGGAAGGCAAAGGTTAGTTGGGATGAATCTCTCCTTCAGGTTATTCATACCAAATGGAAGTTATTAGCTGATCAGCTATCGTTTCTCAAGCGACTGTCATTCCCTCGACAGATCCTGATTCCGAATCCAGTTACCATAGATCTTCATGTTTTTTGTGATGCTTGTAAGCATGGATATGGCGCATGTCTTTTTTCAGATCAACTGATTCTCTAGGCAATGTCGAGATTAAGTTAGCTTGTAGTGAATCTCGAGTCGTACCTCTAAAGGGTATGACAATTCCTAGATTAGAACTCTGTGGCGCATCTGTTCTTAAGAATCTCTTTGTCAAATCAAGGGCTCAATTCGATTTCTCAATTGATCAAATAACCTTTTGGTCTGATTCAACTATCGTGCTTTGTTGGCTCAAGAAGGCTCCTCACTTGCTTAACGTTTTTGAATCCAACAGGGTCTCAGATATTCAATCGATAAGAGATCACGTTTCTTGGAAACATATTCGATCCGAAGACAATCCAGCAGATGCTCTATCCAGAGGGCAGTTGCCGTCTGAATTTATGAACAATTCCCTCTGGACTTTAGGTCCTCCTTGGCTTTCACGCCCGATCAGTGAATGGCCTCAATCAATTGAATCGTTTCCAGTTGAACTACCTGAGCTCAAACAAGAGACTTGCCTACTCAACACTCCAACTTCCTCGTTCAGTGAAATTTACTTACATTTCTCTTTGTACAATCGATTAGTTCGATTCGTAGCCCGCGTTGGACTATGGAGAGAAAGGGCTCGTCAGCGAGCTGGCGCGCCTCCTGAAATCAATTGGTTGTTTCCTGAAATCGGAAGTGAGTCTCACAGGATCATAAAAATTATAAACCTGACTCCTCTATTGCTATCTCTAGAAATTCCGGCATCAGAAAATAAAATCGCAGGGTTGGTTCAACAAGAGAGGTTTCCTGCCGAACGTCATCATTTGTCTTAAGCTTTTGGAACTCTTTTGCAAAGGAACTGGATTCGACAAGTTGTCTCCTTTTCTCGATGATCAGAATCTGATCAGAGTGGGCGGGCGTTCAAAAAGATCCGAACCTCCTTATAATCAAAAACATCTGATTCTGCTTCCGCGTAATCACCACGTCACTGAATTGCTCATTCGACAAACTCATTTATCTAATCTTTACGCTGGAATTCAAACCACCCCATACGCCATCCAATTGAAGTTCTTCATTATAAATGGAAAGGAACAAGTTAGAAGAGTTATTCGACGTTGTGTTACTTGCATTCGTCACAAACCCCCACTTCTTCATGCCCAAATGGGTAATCTCCCCGAGGCTCGAGTTGAGGAATCACCTGCATTCGATCATACAGGTGTTGATTTTTTTGGTCCATTTCTTGTCAAGGAAAAGACTCATAAAAATAGATCATTTATAAAAGTATACGGATGTGTCTTTATCTGCTTGGCTTCAAATGCCGTCCACATTGAACTTGTCCCCGACCTTTCGGCTGAAGGTTTTTTAGTGGCCTTTCATCGATTCATATACGTCGTGGCATACCCAGCAATATGTGTTCCGATAATGGTACCAATTTTGTGGGAGCGAACAAGGAACTTCAGGAAATATATGATCTATTCAAAAAACCCGAAGTTTGTAAAACAATCAACGAACATGTCATGGCAAAACGTGTCCAGTGGCATTTCAATCCACTTTTATCCCCACATTTTGAAGGTCTTTGGGAAGCAGCCGTAAAGAGCTTTAAGCATCATATCAAACGCATCATAGAAAAACAACTCACGTTTTATCAATCAGAAACTCTCCTGATTGAAATTGAAGTGATTTTGAATTCGCGACCTTTGTGTGCTCTTTCGGCTGATCCCAACGATCCCTTGGCTGTTACGCCAGCCCATTTATTAATAGGTCGTCCTTTCAATGTCTCACCTGAGGAATGTTTGCTGTCGATTCCAGATAATCATCTTTCAATATACAAGTTTGTGACCAAAGCCAAGCAGAATTTTTGAAACAAGTGGCACAAGGAGTACCTCCACGAACTGCGAATACGCCAAAAATGGCACGCGTCGAATACGGAACTGAAACCTGGTATGGTCGTTCTATTAATGGATGACCTTACGCAGTCTGTTAGGTGGCCGATGAGTGTGATCCTCGAGGTGTTTCCTGGGAATAACGGCATCGCTCGAGTAGAATCAGTGAAGACTGCTAGCGGCGTTTATAAACGTAACATTACCCGTTTATGTCATCTTCCGGTAGCTCGATGTTACGTCGTTGTAAATATTTGTTTGATCGGAAATATTTATGAAGCTTTCTGCGAATTTCAAACCTCAATCCTCCTGCTTTAATTCGTAGGCAGATTAAGTGCCACAGATGTGCGCGATTTTGCTTGCCGTGTCAGAGTCAAGCTTGATCGTATTCTGTGAAGCAAAAGGAACCTGGCCCGCGATACGCAGGAAACTGAGTTTTATGCAGCCAGAAGATCATAAATCAAGCGTCTGCTACCACGATACCTAGAAATTCCTAACTATGTTCCTTACCTTGAACATTGAAGTTTCAATTTGCAAGTAGATTGTAATTTTGCTCTTACTCTTAGTATGATCAATCGGATACAATCACTTCAACGGAAATTGTTCCTATCTACTTATCTATTCTTCCGAATGTGGTTGTACTTACATCGGACAAACTGAAAGATATTTTAAAGACAGACTTAGAGAACATAAAAATGATTGCAAGAAAGATTCAAGAGGTACAGCTCTAGTTTATCATTCTCACACTCTCGACCAC
>WSXT02017474.1:0-14300 GCA_011762715.2 Neuroterus valhalla
CCTACAACGGCAACATCAAGGATATTCGGTTAAATTAATTATTCTTATCATCGGTGCTCTTGGAGGTGCGACGCCTTTACTGGTTATCAACCTCAAAGCCATTCCCGTGTGCCAAAAATATGCCGTGGCACTTGCCGGATGGATGCAAAGAGCAGTCTCTTGGGTCGCTCCGTGTGCTTAAGACACACGAAGGGTTCACCGTCCCGTCGTTGTGATTTTGTCGCGCATGTGGTCACTCATCTCACGGTCGTGAGAAGTGGCCATAGGTGTATTCAACCGCGGTTCGACTGGGAGCTGGTCCCATTCTTTGAATGACAGTTGCTCCCAGGTCCGCCCCGCGGTGGTTGTTCATTCAAATTTTTAATTTATATATATATACACACACACACACACATACACACACACACACACACATTGTGACGTATAATTTCGCTACGAACGAAAATAATCGATGAAAATCGCCTGATCATCGTTAACCTACAATGTATACCCTATTGCCACATAAAATTGTTCGAAGAGCATGTAGGAATCATGTTCAAACGATTAGAATAAAAAGACTCTTCACTGCCAAGATTTCACCGAATTCGGAATTCAAGGATCTAAAAAAAATGTCTCAAAAAACAAGCTCATTCAAATCAAGAAAAAAAAATCATCATCCTCTAAGCCCGTTTAATTCAATCAGCTGTAAAATACCAACCTAAGGGCTCGATTAGCGAGAATAATCTAATCATAATCTGAAGTGCAGCATTATATTGCCTCGTATGATACAGTTATATAGCTTGATTGTATCTCATAACACATTTTTCAACAAAATCCGCAGCATCTGCCGTAACTGTGCTCAATAATTGTCCACATATTGCGTTTAAACTTTCTTTTAACAAGTTCAGTCTTCTCCAAATTACTTTTGTAATATTCGGTTACTACCATATTATGCATGACCTTCAGATCCTTTGGCCTCAATGCTTCTATTTCGTTCAAATAAATCAATCATTGCGCATAGGTGCCTTCCTGAAACTCGGAAAGAGCATTTTCTGCTGATTCTGGCTCATCAGATATCACGGATGCTTTAATGTCTTTGATCCGCGGCTCCGCTGGTTCATTCATGATTTATTCCCTAAAAAATAAAAAATGAAGGATAATTACAGTTCTCTGAATCGTCATTAGGTCGGTCACCAAGCATACTAATTGTTAGTAAATAATAATATATGGAATGCAAAATAACCTGGAACTTGCAACGAACTTTGTACTCAACTACATAAATAAGAAAACATTATGAATCCAAATGATTGAAAAATTCATTTTTATCGTATATCAATTGTTAAGTTATCCTATTAATACTGCAATGATTTGAGACAAAACCATCACGTACAATTGAGATATGCCCCTTGAGTCGTCTACCGTTAACAGCGTGCACGTGAAATATCAGGAGGCTAGTTTTGACTGAATAACAATATTTATATAAATAATAATTTATTTTATATGGATTATTTATATAGGGTAATATACAAGAAACCGCGAAAATATGGGCATACGAACCACGTAGAATCGTATGAATAAGGTAAGCATCGACATGGGCGCACAATGAGGCCAAATATTTGAAAAACTAATTATTCAAACATTTCTTATCCAACAATCAAAATTCATTTCTATGCCATTTTGATGAAATTTATTCCATTTCTTTCGAAAGTACATTGACTTATTGCGGAAACTCATGATTTACGATTGTCATGATCAAATGAATGAATAAAAGATACTTTTTAAGTAGAAACGATATTAAGTTACTTCAGATGTATATTCTTGAGAACAAATCTGAAACAACTGACTTCTAAGAAATAGAGACCATTTGTTAATTCTTTTAAAAAAATGCAAGAATTCGTCATATTCAAGTAGAATTGTTCCGTTTTGGCCAACAGAATCACCAATTAAGGAATTTTTGTGCGATTTTCTCATGCTAGACAAAGAGTGTTGTTTGTTTAAACAAAATTTGAAAACAAGTTCGTAATGCTGTTATCTTTCAACCCACAGGATTCGTTCTTTTATTTCAAACGAACGACAGATATGGTAACGATACCTCTTGCTATGATACTTGGTTATTGAACAGTAATCCGTATTTTCCAACCAATTTTTTTTCTTGACAGGAACACACTGTTGCTTCATTTTACTCATAGTTGACGATTAGTAATTGTTGACAAAAATTCTAGTAAACAAATGCATTATTTGGTCATATTTTAGTGGATGAATTTCATTCATTTGGGACAATCTCTAAAAGGTACAAGAATAATGACAAAGGTATTTATTTACTAGCCTCGAAGTTGTCGTGATCTTTGTCATTATGCTTCTTGAATACACACCCAAACGATGTATAATCAATGGGCAGGACTTTTTTATGATTTTAATAATTATTCAAAGTGTTGGTCAAAATAATAAACAATATTTAAGGAATTCTCAGTTTCTTCAGGTTTCTACCAATCAACTTGTGTTTCTGCAAAATACACTGGACTTCCGAAAAATATTGATTTCGGGCCTTGCTACAAAAGGCCTTGGGACAGTCATCGCATCGTCTGGATTGTTAACACCTATCGTACTCGGGGAGAATGTGGCGTGGCGAGTGCCTCTTCCCAAACCCCTTGGACCGTCTCGCCAACGAGCGACATTCTCGGGAGGCCGTTCATTAAAAGGCCTTTGGAAGTCCAGTGTATTCATTCACCACAATTTAGTATACATTTTTCTGTAAGGAAACTATGGTTTTCTATACTTATTGAAAACTTGTTGAAATGGTCTCTCCAGCATTGGGATCTTGTATCTGAAATTCGCTTAGTAGGAATCGTTTTATTATTTCACAACCTGAACAATTCGTTCCTTTCTAGAGTGAGCATTACAGTCATCAAATTATGGATTTTTTCATAAAATTCTTGAAACGATGACTAATTGTGAGTTATCAGTAAAATATGGCAACAGAGTGTAACTAGCAAGGTGTCAATGAGTGACATTCGAAGAGTCTTGTGAAGAGTAATGCCAATCCATGGATGGTTCTGTTCAGTCAGGTTCTTTTCAGGAATGTGAATTCCTATCACAGTTCCAGAGCAATGAATGTCTGTTGCCATCTTAAAGATCCAACTGCAAGGGACTAGTGCCCTCGAGAGTTGACATAACAAACCGAACATAACTCTTTTGGTTTTGGCTTTGTTTTCCTACTTTTCATCTTTCCCTATACATGACTGATGTGAATAATGGACTCACACCTTATGATGATTTACCTGCTTAGTTTGGACATGGTTTCATACTTATGGAAAATTTGTACTTAATTGTGTGATTACTTCACACAATGAATGATACAAATAATGATGTAGCCTCGGATGTGATTGAAACTCTTCTTGATTAGAGACGTATCCCCGGAAAAGTTTCAGGCAATAAACGAAACTAGGTGTATGGATTCCTACAGGTGTTAATGTCTCAAGTAATACCTGACTTTGGAACGGATCACTCACACATAGTTTTAAAGATTACCCTTCTAATAGTGAGAGATACGAGAGTTATGAGGGACGCTGAATTAGGAACGGATCACTTCCACATGGTTTTGAAAATTACCCTCGCCAAGGCTGGAGTCAAGGAAGAAGTAATATTTAGTCGAAGCAGACGCGAGTTTAGACAGAGAATCTACAGAAGTTCGAAGTTCAAAAAGTGTCCCCGGAAAAGTTGAATAACTATTGATGTTATCGTAAACAAGAATGAAAAACGGAATTATGCAATAAAAATGAAGAGTGCGAGTGAAGAATGATACGGGAGAGTAACTTCAAGATTGCATCTACAGGGAAGTAGAAAAACGTGTCCAAGTGCCGCGCAAGGAAAAAATAATGCGCGCCTTTGAAACATGCGGTAGGAACGGAGTTCCGAATGCGTATAATGCGTGTCTTTGAAACATGCGTTAGGAATGGAGTTTGAATGTGTGCTAAGGAGGGAGCATGTACGTATTTACGCATTCGAAACTCTGTCCCTGCCGCATGTTTCAAAGACATGCATTACTTTTATAAAATTATTTCAGGAAAGTTTGTATTCAGTATTTTTTAAGCAACAGAAGAAACTTCGTTCCTTACGCGTGTCACTTGGACACGGAATGCGGCAAAACTATAGGTGCGTCGGGTAGTCGTCGACAATTTTTTTATCTAACCAACACAAAAATCGTAAAAATAGTCCGATTTTTGCTATTATAACTTGGTTGTAAATCTAATAACATTAGGGTATCAAATGTGTGAAAATTGGTTGGAAATTTTGCGAAATACAAGAAGTTGCATTTTCGCAAAATCTACATGTCGTAAATCATGCTCAAAAAAATTTCAACCGGTGTCATATATCTCTTGATAAACAAGTTGTGAGCAGGGGTCGTTGAAATTTGAACCGGTTTATTATGTCAATGCTGGTCTGTGAGGATATATAAGGATCGTTGACGCTTCTCTTCCTAGTCACATTTACAACGAAATTTTTACACAATTTTACACCAGGTTATGTACATTCAAAATCCTTCATTCAAAGTTTGTCGTAAAGCTAATAACTGTAAGGTATTAAATGTGTGAAAATTGGTTGGAAATTTTGCGTAATGCAAGAAGTTGCATTTTCGTAAAATCAATGGGTCGTACAAGATGCTCATAAAAATTCTGAACGGTGTCATATATCCCTCTCTAGTTTCCAATGCTAGCGCTGCTCCAACGATGCTCGTAAAAATTACCACCAGCATCATATTGTAAATTCTATACCATCGTTTGAAGAACTTCGTTCCAAAAACGACAGAAAAATTCACCTCGGAGCAAGCAATGGAAATAGAGGCGGCCCTCGAGGCTAAGGTCGCTGCAACTGAACCTGGCGATATTATCCCGAGGTTTGCAGTCTGACGCTCCAAGGACAACTTGATGATCGTCATCTGTTCAGAAGAAATTTCTAGAGTACGGCTCATTGAAGCTTTTGGCAGTTTAGGCCACGGAAGAGTGCGGGAAACAAAGCCATCGATTCCAGGGATCCTCCCGAACCTGATACTGGGTATTTCTAAGGATTCTTCATCAATCTTCGAACATTGGCAGCTCAGAATCCCTCATTGATATCATTGAGAACAAATATCCTTTTCGAATTAGGAAAGCAAATAAGGTTGCTCATTGGTGGAATCATATAATTTAGGCCTTAAAAGAAGAAACAAGAAGACTATTTTCAAAAAAGACAAAAAAATACTTTTTAATTCAAAAAGTAAACACACACCGTTTACTCTTTCGTCCTCTGACGCTTGGAACCATATAAAGCCGTTTGGAATTAGGAATATTCCCGGCGATAATTCAGGAAGGGTTAAATGAATTGATGAGACTGTTGTGTAACATTTTCAGAGCACGCATAGATATAGGTTATACCCCTCTGACATAAAAGGAGGTCAAGGCGATCTTCAAACCAAACCCGAGGAAAGATGTATACTATACGGCTTTATCATTTAGAATAGTTAAACTTACTTTTCTATGTTAAAAACACTTTAATAATTTTTTAGGTAGTTGCCAGGGATAATGAATGAGAACAACCGGATTCACTATAACAACATTCGGGCATTACTGTTCCCGTGATGTAAGCAGTGGCAACCATGAAAAACTGCAGCACCTTAAAAAGATTGTTAGTCGCGGTTTTGTTGAGTTCAGAAATGTTGAACCAACGGAAAGGCTTTCTCTACCAAAGGTGTTCATGACAAAGGATCAGCCTGCGCTGATAGGGCATCACAAAAACAAGGTTTCACAAATGATAGGGCACCACAAAAACAAAGTTTTACCAATTCTTGTACACTGTGCAGCTGTGGCAGTCGTTAGAACGTTGAGTCGTAGAATGAGGCCTTCAAATACAATATTGGCCCCAAGGAAGGAACACGCTCCACTATGAAGAATCAGGTAAATGTTGATTTCATCAGAGTAAGACGAAAATTGAATCGATTGACCCAATATAATGAAGGAAATAGAAAAAGAATGTTTTCAAAACTTTTTTCTGAAATTATCTGCTCAGGGGGGCATGGTTAGCCGGTATATCTTCAATATCTAGAAAAAATGAAAAATATTTTCTTCCTAAAACTCCTTAATTCGTATGGAAGAGCACATCATAACATGAGAGCTAAGCGTCAAAGAGCTACGTGGTATCAAAAATCGTACATTTAATTAGAAGCAAATACCTTTACTTTCTTTTTCAAAGGAAGCAACATTTCAAAAATTTGACAAATTTATTCGTTTAGGGGGTGTACGTGTGCATGCGTTTATCCTCTTCTCTTTTACAGGTTCAAGGGCCTACGTTCTTTTTACAATTGGTTACATAAAAGTCTTAAATTATTTATTCTACCTTAATTTTAACACTAAAAAACTACTTTCTCGTCTAATCGCTATTATTCATGTACTAAGTTCGTATAATCGAGCTTCCAGGGCTTCCGTTTCCTCCCAACATCTGTCAGTTTCATAGATTCCTCGACTTTTTACGTTATTTCGCTAACGTCGTTCTATCCGGATAACTCCCTGGCTTTTTCTTCCTTTGGTTCTTCCTGTCTCCTCATCCATTCTACTCCCGCACCACTTTCATCCAACATTACACTCACACAATCACTCACACTATCACTCACACTTTTGCCTTCCTCTCCCCCTCCAGTACACACCTCTAACACATGTTCCCACGACTCTACTTCACAACCACACATTCTTTCTTGTTCGTCCATCCAGTACGTACACGCTTTCGTTTCCTCTCCCATTCTGAACCGTAACACTCTATTCCACTTACTCTCCTTTTTTAACTCTGTCAAGTATTCTGGTTCCCGCACCCATTTAACCATCTTATACCACCTTTTGTACTGCGATTCCATGATTTTGCTCCATCTTTCCTCTTCATGTCTTACCATCATATCCTATCCTATTTACTGACATTCTAAATACCCTTCTTGACAACAACATTCTTCTCTCCTTCCTATTCCGAGCCTTCTGTACTGCCTCTCTTCTCTCTAAACCTGATCTCCTTTAAGCACGCTTGTGCTATTTTGCTTCCCTCTCCACTCCAGCTTCTCTTCAAACATCTATGCTTTCTTCACTTACCGAACTATGATTTTCTCTCTACCTAGTTCTTTCCTCAGCATATATTACGGACAACTCCAACTTACCCCCATAACCTACCTCAAGAATCTTTCGTGAAGACTTCAAACTCTTTTTTGCTCCTTCCACTCACTAACGTATACTCCACAGTACACGACTGCCCACACTAGCACATCAAACAGCCATGTTCTCATCCTCCAATCATCCTTAAATCCTCTCTTCCCTATGCCCCAAACTTGGTTCATTATTTCACTCGCACACTCCATCCTTTTTCTTACTTGCAGCTTATTACCTCCCCGTGATCCAAACCAAAACCCTAAGTAACAGAACTCCTCCACTAGTTAAATTGTTCCTCCGTTAAACTTCCACTTGCTCTCTATTTTCTTTCTTCTATTCCTGAAGCACATTACCTTTGTCTTCCTAACGTTTACTAATGAATCTCTTCCCCTTACGAACTCTTCGAACTCTCTCTACAAATAATTCAATCCTCTGTTGTCCTCTGCCAATAGGAAAAAATCATCCGCATCTGCTAATGAGTGAAGCCTACTGCCTCCTAAGATCGTAGCTCCTTTTCCGTTGATCTTTAGATTCTCTTCTAAGTCTGCTACATTATATAAACAGAAGCGGACTCAACCGGCAACTACACCTGATTTCTCTCCCTGTCCAAAACAAGGCCACAAATTTCCCTTCTTCCGCCCCAAGTTCCTATTCACTGGATAGTTTAGGACGTAAATGTTATTAGTTGTTCATATTCCTTTTCCAAAGCCCGTCTGATTGCGAGGGATAATTCCTTTCTCTTCCACCTGACTCTCTAACCTGTTTCTGAGCAGTTGAGCACTTCCGCATAGAACTTACACCCCGCCGACATCAGAGTGATACCTTTATAATCCTCAACCTTTTTACCCTCCCTTTTTTAATTAGCGCAATCACCAATCCCGTCCCCCATCCTTCCTCTCTCCATACTTTGTTACAGATTCTCCACATTCCTTCTCTTACACCTTCCCCCCACAAACTTTAGAGCTTCATTCTCCATGTCATCCTCTCCTGTCGCTTTATTTATTTTTAGGCTTTTCATTGCCTCATTTACTTCCTCCCTGCTTTTATAATTTCTATCTTCCTCTTTTTGTTGAAGTACTCTGTCCATTCACTCATTTTTATATCCTCATTTACACGCTTCCTTCTTCCTCTTTACCTATCTACTACCTCCGATACCTTTTCTTCCTTCACTTTTTTCTCTACCTCCTCCATTTGTCTTATCTTTTTATTCTACCTT
Organism: Neuroterus valhalla; assembly: GCA_011762715.2. Classification (NCBI taxonomy): domain Eukaryota; kingdom Metazoa; phylum Arthropoda; class Insecta; order Hymenoptera; family Cynipidae; genus Neuroterus; species Neuroterus valhalla. The sequence continues at coordinate 8,356 of WSXT02017474.1, forward strand.
TCCTCGTTTAACTTTCCCTTCTAACCTCGTTTTCTCCTATCAAACTTCTTCTTACTTATTTTTCTTCACCTTTTTTATATTCCTCATCCTACCAACCTTTTTTTTCTATGTCCCCTATCCTTTTTGGTCTTACCACCTCTTTTACCTTATCAATCACTCCCTTCATTCTTTATATTATCTTGCCTACCCCGCCCTCTTCTGTACCTTTTAGATTCTCATTCTTTATTGTTTCTCTGAATTCTTCCAATCCTTCTCTCCCCCAGCTCCCCATATTTTCTTTCCTTACCTTTACTATTTCCTTCTCACCTCTAGAATGTCTATGACCTCCTTTTAGTTGTGCTATTACCGGGAAGTGCTCAGAAGCTATCTCATTACCCACTGTCATTCTCACCATTAGCTTTTTTATCCTTTCTTCTGCTAGAATGTAGACAATTACGCTCTCCCCTTTCCATGTGAATGTTTTTCCACCATCCTCGACCCCTCTTATATTTTCATTGCAAATTAACAACCCTGCTTATCCTGTCAAGTTCAGACGTACTCTGCCCTCTCGATCTGTTTCTCTATGTTTGGATTTTTTCATGAACGCCTCCTGCTCTTAATCCAATACCTCTCCTCTCTGATCTCCAGTCCATGCATTTAGGTCCCCCCCAATCAATATGAGACCCTCCCCTTTTTCTTCAATCCACCTCCTTATAACTTTCCACCCCTCTTCTCCTGTAAAAACATACAACCACTAACCTTTTTTGACCCACTTTGATTCTCCTCATCAGTACTTCGCCCTCTGTTTCACCCATCATCCTGAGATCCCTGTTCTACCACAAGACCCTTTCTTACCCCTGATACCATGCCACCTATCCCTCTCCCTTTCTCATGTTCCTTTCTTGCTTCTTGAATCTTCCAAACATATACTCTTGTTAACTTTTTCCTATCCCTTTCCTGTCTTTCTCCTCCATCCATGTCTCACTCACTTTCCCCGTTTCTCTCGTTCTCGTCTCTATGTTTATTTGCCTCTCGTAACCCCGCCATGTTTCCCTGACTCCCACCTCGCCGTTTTCCGTAAATTTCCCTCCCTTGCCTTGATTGACAGACTTTGAAAACTCCTTTTTCTTCTTCCCCTTCATACTCTGCTATGCCCTTGCTTTTAATTTACTCAATCTATCCTATATTGCTATAGTTTCTATTTTTCTACGTTCTTCACTTTCTCTCAAATGTTTCTCTACACTTTTCAGTTCTTTCCATTCTTTCTCTTTTTCCCACTCTTCCCAAATCTCTCGTAATTTTTTAACCTTCATGCGCTCGCGCCAACTGGAGTCACACTGGCGCTCGCGCGGGCTGTCGGTTGACCGCCCATGTTTTTTACCATTATCATGCTGTTTTCTTTACTTTTTGTGAATGGTTTATCACCGTCAAAGCAGAGGGACTCTGAGACACAACTTGGAGAAAAAATTTTCAATCAAAATGTAACAAAATACAACTGCCAATGTGACGAAAAAATTTCCCCTTGGCGATCGCGCAACTGTCACTGGACCGCTTGATCCTACGTCTCCAAGTTTGGAACTGTATTGTGTGCCATGAGGGGGGTTGGTTTTATCCAACTTGTGCCAAAATTAGTTGTCCAAAGTGTAACTAGGGAATACATGTACGTTCCACCCCACCCAAAGCTCACTGGAGAGCGCGTCTTTTGAAATTTCAAAAAGGCGGTCACTCGACCGCCCGCGCAAGCGCTTGAAGGTCAACCTCCTCCTTAGTCTCATCCCCTTTCCTTCTTAAATCATAGTTCTCTTGCCGATTTTTCCCTCTCATTCTCGCTGCTCGTCACGCTGATCCGTTTTTGCCATTCGCTGGAAGAACAGCTGATGTCCAAAGTACAACGAACTTATTTGCGTATGAGTTTGGCAATCGATCTAACAGGATCGAGAGTAATTTCTGAAATCCGCGTGATCAATAGTATAAACGAATGTTTTCAAAACTTCTTTTTGAAAATATTACATAAGAGTTGAGTGTCAAAAAGATATGTCTTATCAAAAAACATACATTTGATAAGAAGCAAATACTTTCACTTTTTTTATAAACATATTTATTTGTTTAGGGTGTCACTAAAGCAGTTCAGAGTATTTGCGATATGAAAAATTGAACTGTAAATTCAATATAAAAATGATATAAATTCAGGACGGGAGATAACCATTGACGCTACGATACTGAATGTATAAATGTACATTTCTGTACCTGAAGGGTAAATATAGTAACAGTGCAATGGTTACGTGAAATCAGAGTAAATGAAATAAGATCGATAATTGCGCACCCATCGATTTTCGAGATAGGGATGAACGGGTTCGAGGAACCAAGAACTGCAGTCGAGGAAACGGCTGATAAACGCAAATGGGTCGGCGCTCAGCATAAGACGTGAATTCTCGTTTGGCTCTTGATTCATTGGAATTGGACGCTTTACCCTTGTAGGTGATTTGTTCGTGAGGCAGATGGTACTAGGCCATCCAGATTTAGATGGCTAGGGTTGGAAGTGCTGAAGAGTGAGCCGAGAAATCGAAGATTACCCCGATTTGATTACTTTGAATAATAGTGAATACGAGATAAGAGAATCGCGGGAATCATGCATTTGGATTTTCTTAGGATTGAAAAAGGAACTAAATCGAAAATTGTCCAATGAGAAAATAAAAATAAATACTTCACAAATAAGAGCTGCGATAGACATTGACTTCAGAGACAGTTGCATCTCGAAGGGATTTCTGATCCAGAATTATTTCAAAATCAAGGGATTAAAGCTAAAGAAAAGCGAATTCGAATTTAACTTGAACTAGGAACCTGTGCTAATAAATAGAGTGTCTTTTTGGATTGTCGTTAATAATAAAGTAATTTGTTTCAGGTTTGTTTCCTTCCAGGATTGGAACCGACGTGCATACTCGGTACCAACTTCCTGACGAGGATAGATGAAACATCGATTTATCCGAAGAATTCATGCTCGAATCTCATGAACGGAAAATTTGAAACAACTTTACTTAAGATTAGAGGCTAAGAACTGAGGTAGGAGAATTAACATTGTGTCTTTGAATTTAGGAGTCGTAATGAGTAAAACCAATGTTCTTGTTGAGTAAATGAATAATGTGAGAAGTTGAAGAAACAATTGAGACGTGCAATACAAACTTTTTAATGATACAATATAGCCTCGGAAACTTTCCTTCTCTATAGACTTAGTCTTTTTTTATTCCTCTCAATTGCTTACAGTACATTGAAGATCTCTTGGATAAAATAATACACATTGTGTTTTTCTATGAATTCGTGAAATTGTATTCTCTCAACAATTTCGCAGTCCAGCAAGGGAGCGGTGATCGGAAAAATTAAAGTAGTTCTGATCCTTGCTGAGCAATAAGCATGGTCTGCTCTGGAAAAGAAGGTTCTTTAAGTACTCAAAGTCATCAGAAGTTGATATTGATGTTTCGGAACCCACCTTGAGTTGTAGCCTCACTCACCCGCCAGCCTCCGGACCACTACTGAGTAAGTGTCTAGTGGGTTGCGTAAAGGAGTCGGGGAGAGTTTCGAAGGAAATACAAAACCTTAGGGAACACATTCAAGTCTACCATTCCACTCTAATGTACTAGCAATATCCTTGAAGGGAAAGCCCTACTAAAGCTGGAGCAAATTCTATGCCCTGTCCATATTATGATAGTAATAAATAATTATTAAGCTAATTCTAAACAGAAGTGTACAAAAACGATGATATAAATGTCTGATTGATAGGCAAAGATACAGCTTAAGCTCCTGTCCAATCCACCCTCTTTATTATAATTTATAGAATTTTGTATCTTCGGGGAGAAAATCTTATAGTTTCGGTACGGTGTCCGTCCGTTGTATAGTAAAGAGGAAGTAAGGCGAAACGATGGGAAGTAAGGGGTGATTACAGGTAGTGAGGAGGTATTCAGAGGAGGTAAAGGGAAATGTGGGTCAGTAATAAGAAGTGAGGGGAAGTGTATGGAATAGTGCTGAAACTCAAGACAAGAATATCTTGATCTTGCTTCATGTTGCTCAAAATTTCTAGAATATCTTTAACCATAGATTCTTCAATCGTCACATTTTTTCACGAGGCTTGCTTTGACATCATGAAGTAAGAGTTTGGCGATATAGTTTATACCAATCTCCACTTGCGGGCCGCGGCTCAGCCAATCCGAGAAATTTACCTAAAGTAGGCCGCAGTCGTCTACAAAAAAGGGTTTCGTAGCCTATTAAATCGTTCAAATCTTTCCTCTTCCCCCTTTCTGCTCTTCCTCGCACTTCACTTATTTCTTTCTCTCTGAACTTATTTCCCCTCCTCTCATATCCCCACCCCTTACCACCTTTCTCCTCATTTCTCTTAGTGATGTGTTCGAGCGATTCAAGACAAGAAATCATTAAAAAAAAGCATTTACCTCATCTTTCAGAAACAGATATCGATTCTCTCTCCTTATAAACCAAGAATCTTGAAAAATAATCGAAATTACGCTAATGTAAGTATTACCATGCTTTTGGAAACGTGTTTCATGAGTTTTTCATGCGCTCTGTTAAGTCTGGTCGCCAAACTCTTACTTCATGATGTCAAAGCAAGACTCGTGAAAAAATGTGACGATTGAAGAATCTATGGTTGAAGATATTCTAGAAATTTTGAATAACATGAAGCAAGATCAATATATTCTTGTCTTGAGTTTCAGCACTATTCCATACACTTCCCCTCACTTCTTATTACTGCCCCTCATTTCCCTTTACCTCCTCTGAATACCTCCTCACTACCCGTAATCACCCCTTACTTCCCATCGTTTCGCCTTACTTCCTCTTCACTATGCAACGGACGGACACCGTACCGAAACTATAAAGATTTTCTCCCCGGAGATACAAAATTCTATAAATTATAATAAAGAGGGTGGATGTGACAGGAGCTTAAGCTGTATCCTTGCCTATCAATCAGACATTTATATCATCGTTTTTGTACACTTCTGTTTAGAATTAGCTTAATAATTATTTATTACTATCATAATATGGAAAGGGCATAGAATTTGCTCCAGCTTTAGTAGGGCTTTCCCTCCAAGGATATTGCTAGTACATTAGGGTTTTGTATTTCCTTTGAAACTCTCCCCGATTCCTTAACGCAACCCACTACACACTTACTCAGTAGTGGTCCGGAGGCTGGCGGGTGAGTGAGGCTACAACTCAAGGTGGGTTCCGAAACATCAATATCAACTTTTGATGACTTTGAGTGCTTAAAGAACCTTCTTTTCCTAGCAGACCATGCTTATTGCTCAGCAAGGATCAGAACTACTTTAACTTTTCCGATCACCGCTCCCTTGCTGGACTGCGAAATTGTTGAGAGAATACAATTTCACGAATTCATAAAAAAACACAATGTGTATTATTTAATCCAAGATATCTTCAATGTACTGTAAGCAATTGAGAGGAATAAAAAAAGACTAAGTCTATAGAGAAGAAAAGTTTCCGAGGCTATATTGTATCATTATAAAGTTTGTATTGCACGTCTCAATTGTTTCTTTAACTTCTAACATTATTCATTTACTCAAAAAGCACATTGGTTTTACTGATTACGACTCCTGAATTCAAAGACACAATGTTAATTTTCCTTCCTCAGTTCTTAGCCTCTAATCTTAAGTAAAGTTGTTTCGAGTTTTCCGTTCATGAGATTCGAGCATGAATTCTTCGGATAAATCGATGTTTCATTCATCCTCGTCAGGAAGTTGGTACCGAGTATGCACGTCGGTTCCAATCCTGGAAGGAAAACAAACCTGAAACAAATTACTTTATTATCAACGACAATCCAAAAAGACACTCTATCCATTAGCACAGGTTCCCAGTTAAATTTAGATTCGAATACGCTTTTCTTTAGCTTTAATCCCTTGATTTTGAAATAATTCTGGATCAGAAATCCCTTCGAGATGCAACTGTCTCTG
>WSXT02017485.1:0-14299 GCA_011762715.2 Neuroterus valhalla
GAGGGTGTTGGGGGGGGGGGGGGGGGGGGGGGGGGGGGGGGGGGGGGCACACACAAGGTGCTGAAGATCTGACAGTTCGCGTAGTAGGAAAAACCTGAAGGGCTGAATATTTTTCCATTTTCAGAAAGAACGATTCTTTTAGTTATTTTGTATTGTTTTCAGCCTGGTTGACAGCGTAGTGAATCACATCTTCTCCAGAATTCCAGTTAAGTCGTAAAGTTTTTAGTTTGTCTGAAGAATCGAAAGAGAGTAATTCAGTTTTTGATTATTCTGTAAAATCGCAAGTTAATCGCGGGTCATTTGAGACCCATTTCCGAAAAGTTAAACGGCTCTTTTCGACGAGCCTAATGAGCTCGTTGTGGAGATCTAATGCATTCCTGGAACAAGCAGCACCTATCCAAGGATCATCTACCTAAAAATCTCGCGTGAGAACTTGAGTGGAAAGTGCAAGATTGACCCTCATCTTTCGCTTGGTTGGATAATATTCCCGCTGCAAGAGAGGATGTGGAGGCGGTACCGTAAGTTATGGTTTTCAGTTCGCATATAGAGTGAACTTTCTCGCGACAGAATTCTTTGATAAGCAGAGTCTTCGGGAGTGACCTTAACTTGACCGTAGTGTAGAGGGCAATGATCGGAAACGCGTCAAAATTGTAACAAAATCGTCCTGCACAGTTGAGCCGACAATAAGTAAATCGTTTACCGAAATGCCACTAGAACTTTTGTCAGAGTCATCGAAAACAATTCTGAGTCTCGTTGTCAAACTATCGTCTTTTATATAGGCATGGTGAGGTAGAAAGAAACCGTTGTAAGTGAAAACATTGTCTTGAGCTTCAGACATGCCACTCAGACTATCATATTCCTGGATGAACTCTGAATAGTTTTCTTTTAGAAGAGCATTTTTTGCGAATTTATTTTCCACAGATTTGGAAAGACACTATATAACGACCAGCCTCGCTTCGCGTCGTGTGAAGTTCAAAGTGAGTTTCACAGTCTCTTCCTTCCTTAGATAATAGTTTTGCAGAGAAACCTTGCTTGATCTTCCAAAATTTTGAGAGTTCGTCTGAGGGCGAATTGACATCTTCCTCAGAAATATGAAAAACGTCTTCCCTACGTAGAGATATCTTGGGATATATTGTCAGAGACTACTGAGCTTAAATTTGTTTGATGGAAAATCGCTTCATGACTTCGAATCTCAATTCGACCTGAATATGAAATTTTATAAAACTGTCGGACACCCAAAAAGACATGAATTTCTCCGCGTTTAAAGAATTCCGGATGTGATTAAAATAGGTTTGTTGGAATCTGGAGTAATTTTTAAACAAGGGGTATTGCAGGTAGTTTTTTAGTTACCTGATCGACAAGATCAAAATGGAATGATGGCTCGTAATTATTGAATTGCTATTTAATTGTTGCAACGGCTGACTTTTTTACTCCCGTGCATGCTGAATCTATCCCAGAAACATCTATATCTACTGGATATTTTGGCACCTTAAGAGGAGAAGCCATTTTTTCAGTCACGTAATTGGACTGCGAGCCATTCTCTAATAGAATTCGGCAAGTGTACGGCTTGCCCTCGTTGTAAAATATGTCCACGACCGCGGCGGACATACATATATGCGTCTGAGTCGTCTTTCACTAGATGAGATTGCATATTGACAGATGAATTCTTCTGACTGCTCTTCTCAGCATTCTCGGTATTCCCGCGATCAACAAGCAACAAGAAGTTGTGTCTCTTATCGCATTTCTCGACAGGGACCACCGCGACACTCGGGCTGATGAGTCGATTTATTTTGAGATTTTGCATACAACTGAGAATATTGGCTTTCCTCAAATTGTGCGCGAAGCTGTAGAAACTCTAAAACTCTTTTATCTTTGGTATTTTATTTTCCCTGGAGGAGCCTTCTCATTTTTCGTGAAACTGAAAAGTGAGCTCACTTCCCACCATAAGGATCAGTTATGTTTCCCAATTATCCACGGACTCATCTAATGCGCGAAGCACCCAAACGTGATTTTGGACTTGATCTAAAAGTGCACGCACTAAGAACTCTTTCGATACGGGTTGTAAATCGATGATTGATTTTGCGTGACTCTCAACAGTTATCTTTTTATTATCATACCGATCCTGTGAGAACTCCCGAGCTACCTTGTAATTCTCGGAGCACATTTCTATCGATGCTATCACTTCTGCGGAATTTCCGTGCAAACAGCTTTTTAGATGCACAAGTTTTCCTACGTCTCTAATTTCGGTATGATCATTAACTAGAGCTCTAAAGGTATTAGAGAAACCTTACCACGTTTCTTGAGTGCCAGTGAATTTAGGCAAACTGAAAAATGGCAGTTTGGAATAAGTAAAACAAGCATTGTGAATGTTTTCTGAATCGAACGCCAAGTCCAACACGGAAAATCGCAAGCCTCTGCACATACTTGAATTTAATTGAATCATGGAATTTTCAGATATAAATTTTTCAAACTGTCCGGAGATGGCATAGTATCTTTCTGCAAAAGACTCGCGCTGGCTTCCATGCTTTACAACTAAAACTTCTTTTTTGAATTGAATAATTCTAATCGTGATTGGATACTTTCAAAATCTGACTATAATTTTTTATGAGCTACTAACCACTCTTCTAGGTCTAGGAAAGCAAAATCTGGTTCCGGGATTATTTTTGAAAGTTCTATTCCACTGGTTGTGAGAAAGCCTTTTATCATACTACGTTTAGAATTCACTTCTGGACAGGAATTGTGCTGCTGCCAGGATGCTGCTTGAGTATTGTTGTTGAATAATCGTCTAGTTGGAAAGTCGCAGTCTCTGCGCCGGAACTTGTACTTGTCGAATTGTTCATTCTTTCTCAGTAAATAATCGAAGTGCAAAGTTCCGGTCTCTGCTGCAATAACTGCGTTTCTCCAATCTGAAACTTCCGTGACGTTCTAGATTGCTGCTTGGCTCCGAAATCTGTTGCTACGAGGAATTTGACGCACTTGACGATTCATCTTGTTTTTACTGATTTGTGTCTATGTTCTAGAAAATTTCAACTGACACATCACATTGATTGGCACTCAAGCAATGGAATATCGACGTTAGAAGGACTGAAAATGTTTATTGTAACTTCTAAAAATTTTTATTTTTCGTGATTTTGATGGAGAAATAGTTGTTTAATATTCAGATTAAAATAGAGTTATATATTTTAGTAGTGCTAAAATTTCATCTAAGATGTAGCAGAAAAGAGACGAAAGTCATCACACGGTATACAAAGATTGCTGAGGATTGAGATCTTGTTCGCTCCTCAGATAGATTTATAATGATTTTTCAATTCGTCGCAGGAAACGAGAGGGTAAAGATAGAACATCGGAGATCAAATTATGGATGCAAAAATACAGTAGGTGTAGACGAGAGCTATGATTTGCTCTTACAAACGTAGGTAGGAAAATTTGGAGACATCCTTTTTGTGATGTAGAATTTGGGAAAAACGCTGGTAACAGAGTTGGAGGGAAGTTTCTTAATCTTTTGGCCAGAGTCCTCGAGCATAATCGCTTTCTTGACTATTAGAAAGTATTCAATAGTTTCACCCAAACACGGCAGTAAAAATGTACCGTTGGAACGTGATTTTCGCCAGTATTGGCAGAATGAGGAAGATCAAATTATAAATTCTACAGATGCTTTGAATGGGTTTGAGTTTCAGGATCACAAGCTTAAGAATGTTCATTTTCGAAGCTCTCGAGTGATAGGATTTCGCTTTATCCGAATTCAAAAAATAATGATTAGCAATGGAGCAGAAGTGAATAATTATGCTTATAAAGGGTTGAAGCTCTATTGCATTTGTTGGCTTAGGTGCCTGGGTTACTGCTTCTTGAAGCATATAGGGATAGCATAATAGTTGTTGTAAAATAAGAACGAACGACATGAAACCAACAAATACGCACACGCTAAGTTTAAAGGTAGGGATGAACAGGTCCGAGGAACGGAAAATCGGCAGTCGAGGAGACGGCTGATTACAGGTAAATCAGTTTTCGTCAAGTGGTCACCAGGACAAGACATACCTCGGGAAGCACTCGCGAAGCGTCCCATGTTGAATTGATGCGCGTTCTTTTAGGTTTTGTAGGTGCGAGCGGTTCATGAGCGAGGGAATAACCCGCTAGTATTTTATAAGTCTAATTTTAAGGAAAAAAGATTAACCTCTGGTCTCCATGGAATTTACGCAGGTGAATAGTGAAAAGAAATAAAGAGTTTGAGGTGTCCTCCTAGCTCTCCTTAATTATTGGAGCATCGCTTTCTTGAAGTCAGTGGAAAAGTCCTTTTTCAATCCATCTCCGTACAGGAGCTCAAGGACCAACCCTTAAAACTTTGAGACAAGAGACAAGAGAATCCGAGAATTCAAGAATCTACGCGACCGGATATCTTTGAATATTGATGCACTCGATAAATGACTTCATGAACTCTGACATTAAATTTGAGGACGTCTCACGCAACGATTTCTAAATTAGTTGCTTCCGTTTGAATAAGTAGTATTTAAGGGATGAGAGTACGCAATCCTCCGTTTCTCTAAAACAGCGCTCTACTTCGCTCCTGTGATCCCATTTCTCCGTGTAGTAAAAATAAAAGAAAATATGAATATCGCTCAATGAGAGTCTTTAATCTACCCCGAATTTACCCGCAACTTTATTGCTAGAGAATTCCTTTCGCAAAACTATTTTCGTATTACAGGATTAAGGGTGGAAAGATCTGAAAACGGGTTTGGTTTGGATTGGGAACCCGTTACCGTAGAGAGAGGCTCCTCCCTGCTTTTCGTTAATAATAAAGTGATTCGTTTCAGGTTTGTTGTATTATCAGGATTGGAATCGAAGCGCATACTCGGTACCAATTTCCTGTCGAGAATAAATTAAAATCGATTGATCCTCAAATCTATGGTGTATTCCATAGAGAGGAAAGCTCGAGACAGTTGTGTTCAAAAAATAACTTAAAAAGGAAAGGAAAAATTACCGCAATATCGCTGAACTCAGGTTGCTTAATGTTCCTATTGGTAGATCGTTATGTATTAATAAGCGAGACAGTAATGAATGTAACATTCTATTTTCTCTTGAAGTGCATGCACCCCATTTTCATAAATCTGTAATCCTATGTAATAAATTTTTTTCTTGAAATATCTCACATTTGGATTTTTTTAGTTTTAACCTACACTCCGATAATTTATCGAGTGCGTCGGTTGTGTTTGTGAAAATCTCGTCTATTGTTTTCCCTCTTTATCAATGTTTCATTTCGAGAAATAGTTACTTTTGCATTTTTGCTAGGATTCTTTCCAACTCCCTTTCAGAAAATTGTGGGACTGACGCTATTCCATATAGAACTTATCATGTTGAGAAATACTCCTACGTGTTCAATATTAGGTATTTTTTTGAAATATTCCTCTTTTTAAATCTATTTTCGAAAAAAATACCCTACTTTGTAGGTTTGCTATTTGTTATCCAATCTTGGAAAGCAGGTAGTACCGATCTATAATTAAATTTGGGTTGGCCATCTTTTTATTATCTTCATATATTCTCAAAGTTCCATCTGGTTTAATTATTGAAACTACCTGAGTTCCCTATTCTCATTCTTTAATAAACGATCATATATTTGCCTTCTCTAATCTCTCGATTTCCGCTGATTCTTTTTCTTGGTTCGAGCCTTATGATATACGTAAGTTACGTTTGCCCGTTTTAAACGAATCCCTCCTGCTAAGTTGTTTTCTTGTTTTTCCAACAACATACAGATTAGCTTTTGTCGTTATAGTACTATGATTTATTTCGATATTTCGGAGGATCCTTATTGGCTTACATTTTTCCCCGCTGTAGTAGCTTTAGTAATCTCATTCTTATCTAATTTTCGTCCTCGAAAATATTTATCTTAATCAATTTCGCTTATCAGAGAATCCGACGATCCACCTTCTACTTCCATGTTTAGTTGATTATTTTCAAGTTTTATTTCCAAGAACTGAGATTTCATATCATTTGATTTTTATATTTTTTGATGTGATGGAAAACAAATCAGCAAAGCTCCCGGGATCGGTGTCTGTGTCACTGTTAAGTTACTCTAGCTCGTCAATTTTAACATTTCTTACATTTCTAGATTCATCTGATTACGGAGCTTTACAAAAAGGTTGTACATTACCTTGTTTACCACATTTGTCACAATGTTTACTTCGATGCCAGCAGTCTTGCTCCTGATGATTCGGCCTTCCGCAGCAGGCACACCGTGATCGAGCTGCTTGTTGACTCTCTCTCTGTCCTCTCTGCCCTTTCTTGAAGATGACGGTGGTCCAGGTGTGGCTTTTTTTCTTTGCCCTTTCCGATATTTTTTTCGGGCTTGTGTGCGATGCGTATCAAATTCTCTCTGTCTTTGACCGTCCTTATCCTGTGTTGATTATGGTTCTAATTTATTTGCAGCCTCATTTGCCCAGCCTCTATGGCCAGGGCCATTTTGATTACGTCACTCAATGTCGAGTCCACAGTTTTGAATAATGCTATCTTAATAGCCTCGCTTTTTTTGCTTTCTATTTCGAAACTTTTGCCTGAGTACTATTTCATTCACTTTTGTTTTTGAGTAGTTTCCGATATATATTATGTCTTCCAGCTCTTTTTTCATTTGGTTTTTTTGTGCACATCCTTTCCGCGCTACTTTTTTCTCTTCACCTGTGATATAAATGGCTTCAAAAAACAACTCGATTCGTTCCACAAATTCCTCCCAATCGTCTGCACCCAACTCAAAGTCAAGGTTTAAAGCATATTCCGTTTTATTCACTTCCCGCTTAATTAAACTACTATATGATGAATATGATCACTTGTATTCCTTATTTTCACCTTACACTTTCCCTGAAAAATTTGACGCAATTCGGCTAACATGAGCCGTATACTTTCAAGATGCGAAATGTTTTATTTGAAAAGAATTTTGCTATTTATACAACATACAATTGTAATAAAATGTTTTTGCCTGCAAAATCAGTTTCTCGGAAGTTCAACGTGTTCACGGATATGAAATTGAATATAAAAAAGTAAAAAGGATTAATAAGGTATATGGTCTGAGGGAAATTAGGCTTGAATTGATCAATAAAGTTTGTGTGTATCATTATTCATTTCTAACCAAATTCATTGACGTGAAAACTTGGGATATTATGCTTGAGCCAATTGAAAACTTGTACAAGAGATAGATCGTGAACACTATCTACAAAAAAAAACTTCGACTAAAATAACATGTATCTGGGGTTAGAGGTTAGAATTTATAGAAACTGTTTATACGTAATACCGCACTAGTGAACATTATTCCTTTAACTGTTTCAAATAGTAAAATCTATTTTTACTGTGCTTGAATATAATAATCAAAAATCTTTCTCCTAATACTTTTATAACTACGTTTGATTAATAAAAAGAATATATCTAATATCCACATATGATATGGACTGTACGTCTTTACAAACACTGTTCGGAAGACGTTTTCACCAGAAGTCGGACAGCCTGTCCGGCTAATAGAGAGTTAAAAAAATTCTGCACGCAAGTTCGGACAGATTTAAAGTCTTTGCATATACACGAACCCAAAATGTCGATCAATGGTGACCGGCTTTTGAAATATGATCAATACAATGGAATGAAAGATAGTACACCTGATTTTTTTGCCTTCCGGGATACAAGAAACTATGCGAATTCGAAACATCTATTTACTTTTTATTATTATGGTTTCCTTAACTATTTCTACGACGAAATACATAGGATTGTCCGACCACTGGTACGTGTCCGGAGACCGGTACACTTACCCTATAATTGAGAAGACATGATTTTTATCCAAGGGCTCCAATGCGAATGACTCTCACAATATCGGGACTGATCCTCCACTCATCGAACAGTTTTATCATTGCGCGCACACAGGCGTACGCACCCCCCCCCCCTTTTACGCCTACTTTGCCTTGTCTACTTCTTCTCCTAGTGTGGACAATGATTGTAGCAGTAGTCGGTGCTCTCACACTTTCCACACGGCTTGAAAATAGATTTCCCTTAATAGAATGGTGTTGTAGCTCGTCTGAAGGTTTTGTCTGTTTTAATTCGATCTAAGGCTCGCCTCTCCGATTCCTCCTCCGTCATTTTATTAACACTTTGTTGCTTGCCTTCTCTCTCGAGATCCTGATGAGTCAGAACCAATGTTCCCACCGGTGGTAGGACCACCGCCAAGCGTCATTGGTTTGGGCGATGCCCCCTAAGATATCCAATTTGGGCCCTTCGAGGTCAGTTCAGAAAATTTAACGACTGAGGTAGTCGGCTAGTCCACATCGGAGTCAATGTCCGACAAAATCCACTCCACTAGCTCAATCACGGCTCGCCTCGGTAGCTCCGTGACAATCAGGTTGGGGTCTGTTGACAGCTTTTACAGCTCCTTACAAGCATGATTTAGGTTTTTCTGTTCAGTGCATCTTGAATCCTCTAATTCAAGGTAGCTCGGCATCTCCTTCATGATGGATCATCTGCCCTCATGTTGACCGATTGGTCGCCCGTCGTGCAATTGCCAGCCGAGTATGGTTTGCTCATCGAAAGCGTTCACATATTAAGTAACGTGTTTTTCGATCATTTTTACAACCCTCTCCATCCTTAGTAACAGTTTTTCTATAGTGAGTGAACGCAACTTTACATTGGCGTAACAAAAATTTGACCCTCCTACCCCGATTAATGTTACGTAATATGTGAACGTTCCCTTCCAAACTATTCAAACTAAGTCAGAAAATCTGAAATTTCAAAAAATCATTTAGTTACTCCTGTTTGTGATACTTCTTATCTATTTCAGATCAGTGGTGGTGGTTATTCTAAGCATTCTCTCCATTTCCTCCCTAGTTCCTTCACCTTTCTGCTTTTTTCAGAGTTGATTGAACTGATGAAGAGAAGGAAGTAAGAAAAGGAAGAATAGCCACAGCTACTGCTCCGTTAAGCAGATGCAATTTCTCAATTCGTCGTCACCGAGCGGTTCGGCTGATCGTTTACGCTCGCGCCGGGATCGTCTTAACCTCATTCATGCTTTCATCAGTTACCGCTTCAGTGTTGGCTGGAGTCATATAAGCTCAGTCTTTCGGCGCCATTTCCGCATCTAATTGTTGGTCTTCTTTTGTATCTGAATCCCGAACTTCAAGTAGCTCCCGCTCTGAAGCAGCTGATCACTCCGGAGTAAATTTCTTATTCTCTATTGGCTCTGGGTCAAGGTATTTATACAGTTTTGAAGCATCCAAGCGTCCCTTCGAAGATTCCTTCTGACTTGCTATTCCGTGAACGCTTGGTGAATAGAACTTAGAGAACGTCGGGTCCCTCAAAATGTTTCCCTAATTTAGACGATACATGTTGATCCTTCCTGAAATAGAAGTATGTTCGCTTCTTCACGAGATGACTCACCTTGAATGAAATAAAGAAAATTGACCATTTTTTTTAGCATTTAATAGAGAGCCCCCCTTAATGTCAAGTTACCCTATATTGACGATTCTCCTAATTCTGAAACAGTCCCCAAGGACCCCCTTGGTATAAAACCGAAACTGGATATCCTAAGTTGAGAGGAGCCAAACCTCGTACACTAATGGACTGAACCTCTGACCTATAGAAGAGATAATTATGCCCACTTCATTTCAGAGGACTGCGA
The DNA here is from genome assembly GCA_011762715.2 of Neuroterus valhalla. Taxonomy (NCBI): domain Eukaryota; kingdom Metazoa; phylum Arthropoda; class Insecta; order Hymenoptera; family Cynipidae; genus Neuroterus; species Neuroterus valhalla. The sequence continues at coordinate 9,635 of WSXT02017485.1, forward strand.
ACCAACAACCCCTATCGCAAAGCTCCTTATTGCTACCGAGCGTCTTGGTACCCAAGACCTCTGGGAATGCAGGAGAGATGGGACAAGTCGTGTTCACTCCTTGCGGTCGACACCGTGCGTACTCCGTCACCATAAGGAAGTGTCACGTAGACCAAATCGACTGGAAGGACGTAAGCAAAGGACTTGCTCACCTTCGCACCACTTTAGAACGAGATAAGCAAATAACTTGTCGCATGACCAGCTCTGGAGACGCCCTAGGCATCTTCCCTTGAAACAAAATAGCACAACTTCTGGCGGCCGCCTTCCCGGGTAGTAACATCACTATCAGCTACTGTCATGGAAAGGCCGAATTAAGACCGGAAATCATAGCAAAATACCACGGCATCCTAATAAGTGGTCATAAGGGTGTGACAAAGACGTACCGCCGTGCCAGAGAAAGGTTTCACTGGCCTGGGCTACGAGACCAAGTCAGTTGCTTCATCCACATACATTAGGGGAATTACCTACTACCCCAAATCGAAACCGCCAAATTTTGACCATGCAGGACAGCCTAAGCAAATACTTCATAGCTGTCCCTATACCCGATCTTAAGACTACCACCATAGCTCATGCAGTAGCCACCTCTCTATTTGCCCAGAACAGTGCCTCTCGGAGCATCTTGGCTGATAGAGTTGGGAGCTTTGTGAGGAAGCTCATGAGACACATCGAAAAATTATTCCAGGTAAAACGAATTACTACTTCCGGGTATCGACCCCAAACCAACGGAGCCCTTGAACGGAGTCAGATAGTCCTGACCGACTATATCAAGCACTGCGCCGGTGACTAAGACGATTGGGACAGACTGCTCCCCTTCGTCATGTTTGCTTATAATATCTCGATACACGAAGCAACTATCTTTACACCCTATGAGTAAGTTTTCGGCCGAGTGGCCAGAGCAACAAGTTCTTTCCCCCAAGGTGAAAAGCTCAAGACCTATGGCTCCTACCTACGCGATTCAAGAGTTAGAGGGTCGGAGATTCCGAAAATCGCAGGTGCAAATTTGATTAAAACAAAGACCACTTCCAAGGAACAATATGACCGCAAGACCAGGCCTCTGAACGGAAAGTTAAGGGACCAGGCCTACGTCATCAAGGAAGTGAGGGATGGTCATTTCGACAGCAAAGCCACTGGCCCTTACATGTTCGTCGGATTCACTGAAAACAACAACGTGATCCTTGAAACCGAAAGTGGTGACTGGTTCGCGAAACATAAAGATAAACTCCGGATCTTCCGCTGCTAACCCTTGGTTGTTCCTAAGAAAGAATCTAAATACAGAATATACCATCCTTAGAATTCTGACTACGTCTCACTAAACTCTTTGGTAACCTGGGCCTATCTTGTTTCGGACTTCCTTCTACTCGTGAGAGAAAACTCAATTCATGTTATTTCTAGGTAGGAATGGCGAATCTATGGATGTTGTTTTTCCTGTTCACCCCTGCTACATCAAGCAGCCCCGATCACACCACGTATACGAATACTCCACTAGGAGCCAACGCGGGGTTGTAATATGAGCATTTAGGATCAATGAGACGAGTCGCCGGAACGTGGAGGATCACCGTTTTTTTTGGACCTGAGTAAAATTCTGGGACCTCTGGACTCGTACGAACAACGGTTCCAGCACCTGTCACACCTGTGCCTGCCAGGATATGGAATATTTTGCCTACAGACGATTACCGATTACCGGTTAGATGCAAAGTTCCTGGTGACTGACAATCTGAAGAAGGAATGGAGGAACACCCCGACAGAGCAATTTTCCCAAACTTATCAATGGGGATGAAAAGCTGGCGAGCCCAACCATTGCTGGGGATTGTGGATGGGCTTATCGGGCCTATAGTTGGCCTGATGACCTATAACGACGGAAAAACGCTCGAAGCAGAGGTCACCGAAATTAACCAGGCGCAGGCCAACCTGTCTCATTTGGTCGGTGAGCAGACCCACGGTGTAAGAGCTCCGCTGGAGGAAATTCACGAGCTCTCAAGCAAAAATAAGCAGATACTAATCTTCAGGAAAAGGGACTGTCTCAGAATAATCTGAGGCTGGAGAATCTCACGCGTTCGATAGCAGAGCTCAAATATGCCGGAGCGATGACCCGTGTCCTTAAGGTCGCAGATTCTAATCTCAACGGCTACATCTGTACTGCAAATCGCATTCTGGAAGTCATACACATGTCCCGGCAAGGGAGGATGCACCTATCGCTGATAAAGTATAAGCAATTGGAGCCTATTTATCGAGATATCCACGACCATCACCCCAAGGTCGAGTTCCCCATCCCAGGACCTCGTGTCGACCTCGAAGAATTGGCGGATCCCATAACATGATATACCCATTGCATCCGGTACCCGTATTCCAGCCAACGCTAGGAAACAGTTCAGGAAGTGCTCACGTCGAAGAATTCCAAAAGACCTACCTCCTACTAGGCGATAAGAACGTGGAGGCCTGCAAAAGGACTCTCTACTATGGAATCTGCAGCAACAACTCACCTGTCAATGAGAACGTCAATAGCCCAACTTGCGGAAGTAAGTTATCACTAAACGCATCGACACTGGCTCTCCGAAGGTGCAACATAAGAGTTGTCTTCGAAAGAGGATCTGAATGGATCCCCATCGATTCCCTGAATGAATGGCTTTACTCCTTGGCCGAGCCCTTACCTGCCAAACTGAAGGGCCCCAACAAAAGCGATTCCTCAATTCCTTTGGAAGGAATCGGGTTGATGCGAATTGCCCCCGGGTGCAACCTGAAAATGCGTGACTGGAGGGGATATGAACGACAAGAAACGCCTCCAAGAGACGGCCAGTCCACGGATGGAACCTTCCTTGCCAACGAAATATCTTCAGATGAATTAGAGCAACAACTTAGCGAGATGAACTTGCAACGGCACGCTAAGACCCACAACCTGATGCTGATATATGGTTCCTACGCCGGCCTCGTCCTAGTCGCTGCGGGCCTAGGCATTTTCCTCTGCTGCCTCAGGCGGTGCAGTAAGTTTCCGATGGCACAATACCCAGACTCTACACCGCAGGGGAAGGGCCCCCTTGACCATTCAATCGACGATGCTGAAAGGAGAGATCTGGAGGGGGAGATGATCCACAGCGACTCACCGTCGATGACTCAAAACTTATTTTCGAGCATGAGGAACTCTGCTTGAGAGAAGACACCCATCACCACGCCCAGAGTGGCGGTCCCAATACCACCACATCTCGACTCGACAACGGAGCAACTAATCCAGCTGCCTACCCAGACTCTACAACCATTCTAATATAAACCATGAACTCCATCTCGGTTGGTTTCGACTTTGTTAATGCTTATATTTAAATGGTGCTCATGTAGCAACGGATTGCTTCCTGGTAATAGACCTAAGTGCTTCTTTACGGTAGAGCTCTTGTATTGACGCAACTTTGTGTTTGGAATAATCCTCCCTATTTGGACCGTCAATCTTTTCTTTTCGACCAAGCAAAGTTGTGCATTCTTGCACTAACTGTGCACTCCGTCCATTGGAACGAAAAATCTATTCGGAATGGTTTGTCAGGGTATGAATCCGAGAACAATTTGAAGCAAGAGCTAATTGAGACGAGGAAGGAGAAGAGAGAAGGGGGTCGGTATGCAAGAGAAAAGAATTTTCAATAATGACAATTTACCTTATGAAACTAGGAAATTGTCATGAAAGAAAATGATGGAATTGAAACAAAACGAAGAATCGTTTAACGAGACAGTTGGCTTTTGAACTCAGCTCTCATTTTTCAACTTACAAGGAGAGAATTTCAACCGAAATTATTTTTCTCATCCAACCCAAGAATATTATCCTGTAACAGAAGGTTAATTTTGAACCGTTTAGTGGAAATTTGAACAGAGTAATTATTTTTTCTCAACCAAAAGAGATTCATTCTCAACGAAATATGTAAAGGTTAATAATAAACGAATGAGATTTGGATATTAAGGCAAGAACGTTTGAATTTAATAACAAAAGGCCCATTTTCTATCCAAGATACAAGTTTTGAGACAAAAGAAAGAATTTACATTCGTAACTGCTGCTATTAAATCATCGTTTCGAATTCTTTCTTGCAGTTTTGACATTATCTTGTCCAAGTTCTTCTTTACCTCTTCCGGGCATTACTTCACGAATACATGCGCAAATCCTAGATTTCATAGTATGTGTTCAATTTGAGTTGCCCAGTTATACTTTATTTCATTCGATTTCAATTAATTTATTTGGAGTAGTTTACTATAGCAACTCTCAACCAACCTTTGATCAGACATCTCTAAAATTTTTATCCACCATCTAATTTCCCTCGCCACACACCCATATACCAATTTATACCTATTTGTTTCCAATCTAATCATATAATTAGGAGTGTTGCGGCCGTGTCCCTCACGTATAAAAAGTTTATGAAGGTTTTCAAAAACTGTAAAAGTGATGACAATGAGATTTCTAAACTCAAAAACTCTCGATTTATGGTATTTAAGGGTTGAAACAGTTTTTTATATGTTTTAGAAGTAGAATGATATATTCTGAAAGGGTTTCAGAAAACTTCATTTTTTTACTTACATAATTGGGAAGGGAGGCACGATCCTAGGCACCAGTAAGATTTACTCTTTAGCATATGCAGATGATGTCGTACTTTTAGCAGA
>WSXT02017496.1:0-29197 GCA_011762715.2 Neuroterus valhalla
AAGATGTCATTTTGTCGACCAGGGTAATAATTCAATTATTTTAAGATGAAAATTTTGCCGATTACTGGTCAAAGGATTATTTTAGAGAAATGAGAAAAAATCTTCCACGGCGTACGAGAAATGAGAAATGAGAAAGTATCTCCGTGTACCCTGGTAGCGTAATTGGTAACGCCTCACTCATGTAAAGTGGCGAATCCCGGTTCGAATCCGGGCCGCGGCAGATTTTTTCTCATTTCTCTAAAATGATCCTTTGACCAGTAATCGGCAAAATTTTCATCTTAAAATAATTCACATAGATTATGTAATCAGGAAAGCTAATAGGGCCTTAGGATTCCTCATCAGGTCATGCCGTTCATTCAAGAACCCCATTGTGCTCAAGACTTTATATTTTACGCTTGTAAGGTCCAAACTGGAATACGGATCTGTAATTTGGCAACCCTCTGTAAAATAACTTCGTCACTCTATTAACAGATGTCAAAAGAAATTCCTTAAATTCTTAACTGGAAAATTAATGGTCAAATTCTCCCTCCTGGATCAGATAACACCAAGTTCTGTGAAATGTTAAATATGTGAACATTAGAAGTTCGTAGAAATGTACAAACAATAATATTTTTCCTAAAATCATCACGAGGTTATATTGACTGTCGCTATTTATCATTGCAAATTCCATGGTCAGTACCTCATTATAATTCTCGTTCAATGACTATACCTTTCTACGCCAATAACATCGCTCAATGTAAAACGCCTATACACAAAATATGTGTGATGACAAATAATTTCTTAATATCTGATGCTAGTTTCTGTCCTGTTCCTATTATTTTCCACGTTATAATTTCAACGCTATAGTTATGATCCGATTAATATCATCAATGTCACCTAATTTTTAAGATTTGTTATCCTGTAATTGGTCAATGACTGTTGGATAAATAAAATATGAAATAAACAATACAGCGTGCACATCAATGTGTTGGAGAACTCAGAAGTAAATTAAAACAATAAAGGTCAAAATTATCATTGAATTGATCTACATTGTTGCGATAATACATTCCTCCATAATGCAAATGTATTGGAGTCTAACGACTTGATTTTTTGCATTTGGCGACCCGTTAAACGCAAAAAATATAAAAACGTGCATTGCCCTAAAAAATACTTCATCTGGTAAAAGAATGTATATTGTTTATAAGATATCATAACGAAAGAGTTGATGATAGCGGATCCGCGATTCAAACATTTTACACCTATGTCATTCATCATACTAGATCATCTTCATGATACTTTAAATAGACGAATCTTTCATGGTCCTCTTTTGTCTCGCCTGCAAAAAAACTTATGAAGTCATCTCATGTAAGCATTACAGAAATAAAAAATGATATAATGTGTTGTTCTTTTCAAAGTCGGTTAAGGTAAATGCACTAGTAATCGTCACCTTAAGCTGAATTGGAAATCGAAAATGCTTATAATCTTGTTTTACGAAAAATACTGGGCCATCTGACGATAACTAATGCAGTGACGATAACCAGTGCATTTACCTTATACGCATTCATATTAGGAGTTACGTTTGAACAGTAAATTGTTTTCATCATCAGAACTCATCCACTAGGTGAGTGCTCATAGTCATATTACGAATCCGTAAAAAGTAGGCTCTTAGTTTTGCAAGGAGAGTAATGTAGAATAACTATTCTGAAGATGCTAGTGAAAAGTGACATTGTGGATTAGTAGAATTGTTTGTACTCGATTTGTGATTATGTGAAAAAACAGAAGTGTAAGAATATCAGGTCATAGCCGCCAATGATTATTAGAAGAAAATCAACCAAATGATAACCGTTAGCAACAGATACAGAAACGTTTGTTATTGCAAAGTTATTGAATTAAAGTTATCAATTTTGCCTTATCTATTTCCATAAGAACATTGTATACACCACCTTTATTAGGCGGAGGGAAACCCTTTTTTTGTCGAAACTAGCTGTTCCCTTCCAGTTATTTTTACATGGCCTGCGGTTATACTTTCATCTTTGATTTGGATCAAAGTGTTTTCAGAAGATTGTTACTAAGTCGATCGAAATAATCCAGATTTAGTATTAGAATTGAAATTTCAAAGTGAATATTGACTTTTCATGCATGCATCAAATGTCAATGTTCACCTTATTGCACCTTCCATTTCCACACGAATTCCTTTTTCCTATCTGTTTGCAATAAAAAGGAAACAACGTGACTGTAGGTCGCTAAGATTATAGAGTTAGGGTGTATGAAAATGCTGAATTTTCGTTCCACTGCGATAATTTTTCAACAATCCGGCGACTCATCCATAACTAACAGGTGATCTACAATAATCATGAATATTCAAAAACACAAACGAAACCACTCCCACTGCTCCGGTTATAAGTAATACAAAAGAGGATGTGATGGGGAGCTCATTCCGTACTTGCCATTACGGAGATCGCACATAAACAAAGTGGGCCGGAAAGAAATAAATTTTCTTGAAGAAACCCTTCGCAGTTTGAATTATTTCGCGCATTATCCCTTCCTATTTCGAAATTGATCCTTCCACAATGATAGGAGACGAAATAGTCATTACGGGCATTTTGGGAAAATTCCCAAACTGTGAAAATGTTCGGATTTTTCAAGAAAATATCTTGAATATGGTCGATTGCATCGCAGATGATGATCCTCGATGGATGTTGGGTAAGTTAATAGGATAGAATTGCTATTTTTCTGAAATTATTAGAAAACGATAAATTATAATTTTTGAACACTTCTTTATGCGTCCCTTAGAACTTCCATTAATTTGATATGATATTTATCAAAGTTCACAAAGATTGTCTGGATTGCGGAATAGCTGGTGACCCCCCTTTATTTCCTAGAAAAAATGTGTTTTCCAAAATCAAACTACTGGTACATGAAATTGAAGTAATTTTTAACTAATTTATGAAAAAAGCATCAACATTTTTGTTCATTCCATAAATATAACGTCTCGAAAATGGGTCTATTATAAATTTCAATTCCTTGTATTGAATTTACCATTAGAGTGTTTTAATAAGACCTGGAAGAGTAGGAAATTATAAGTACGTATTCTTTGAGTGTATTCATATGTTCTTACAAATTATTCCGTTTTTATTGCTCACATAAATTCACAGATTAGGAAAAAAAGAAAGAGTTGCGCATATTAGCTATCATCGCGAGTAGAAAGGCGCCATTTTAGTTGTCGATAAGAGTCGAGGAAAGAATCGATATATATGTATGGTTCTAAATGTGACGAATCACTCTCTTGGGAATCTAGAAGCAAGATTCACAAAAGTAACAAAAGAGTGATTGGTCGTATCTCGAACCTCTTTTCTTATGTCCTTTTCCTTAGTTTTATACATTTTTTTAGGAGAGAACCTGGGAAAAGGGGTTCTAAATGTGACCAATCACTCTCTTGTGAATCTAGAAGCAACGTTCACAAAGGTCACGGAAGAGTGATTGGTCGTATCTCGAACCCCTTTTCCGAAGTTCTCCTTCTTAGTTTTAATACATGTTTTTCAGAGAAAACCTGGGAAATGGAGTTCTAAATGTGACTTATCGCTCCTTTGGGAATGTTCTTATCTCCAACCCCTTTTCCCAAGTTCTTTTTCTTAGTTCTAATACATGTTTTCAGAGAGAACCTGGGAAAAAGGGTTCTAAATGTGACCAATCACTCTTTTGTGAATCTGGAAGCAAGATTCACAAAAGTCACGAAAGAGTGATTGTTCTTATCTCGAACCCCATTTCCGAAAGGAGAGAGGTAAGGAAGATTACCAAAAGACACAAAACAGTGATTCGTCCTATCTCGAACACCTTTTCTCAGGTTCTTTTTCTTAATTTTTATACATGTTCTTCAAAGAGAACCTGGGAAAAAGGGTTCTAAATCTAATAAATCACTCTTTTGTGACTCTGAAAGCAAGATTCCCAAAAGTCCCGAAAGAGTGATTGGTCGTATCTCGAACCCATTTTCCCAGGTTCTTTTTTTTAGTTTCAATATATGTTTTTTAGAGAGATCCTGGGAAAAGGGGTTCTAAATATAACCAGTCATTCTTCTGTGAGAATGGAAGCAAGATTCACAAAAGTCAAGGAAGAGTGATTGGTCGTATCTCGAAACCCTTTTCTCAGGTTCTCTAGCCTAATTTAAGTGCATGTTTTTCAAAAAGAACCTTGGGAAAAGGGGTTCTAAATGTGAAAAATTACTCTTTTGTGACTCTGGAAGCAAGATTCATAAAATTCACGAAAGAATGATTGGTCGTATCTCAAATCCATTTTCCCAGGTTCTTTTTCTTAGTTTTAATACATGTTCTTCAGAGAGAACCTGGGAAAAGCGGTTCTAAATATGAGCAATCACTCTTCTGTGAATCTGGAAGCAAGATTCACAAAAGTTACGAAGGAGTGATTGTTCTTATCTCGAAACCCTTTTCCGAGGTTCTTTTCCTTAGTTTCAATAAATGTTTTTTCAGAGAGAACCTGGGAAAAGGATTTCCTAATCTGACAAATCACTTTTTTGTGAATCTGGATGCAAGATTAACAAAAGCCACAAAATAGTGATTGGTCACATTTAGAACCCCTTATTCCAAATCCTCTTCAAAAAATACGTATTAAAACTAAGAAAAAGAACCTGAGAAAAGGGGTTCGAGATACGGCCAATCACTGTTTCGAGAATCTAGAAGCAAGATTCACAAGAGTCACGAAATAGTGATTAGGGTTTGAAGTGCGAATAATCACTCTTCCGCGACTATCGTGAATCTTGCTTTTAGATTCACGAAAGAGAGATTGGTCGGATTTCGAACCTCACATTGAGAAAGGGGGTTCTTAATATGACATATGATTTTTTTGTGAATCTGGAAGCAAGATTCACAAACGTCGCGAAAGAGTGATTGGTCGTATCTCGAACCCCTTTTCCGAAATTCTTTTTCTTAATTTTATGACATGTTCTCTAGACAGAACCTGGGAAAAGGCGCTCTAAATATGAGTAATCACTCTTTTGTGAATCTGGAAGCAAGATTCACGAAATTCACGAAAGAGTGATTGGTCTTATCCCGAAACCCTTTTTCCAGGTTCTTTTTCTTAATTTTAATACATGTTTTTTCGAGAAAACCTAAGAAAAGTGGTTCTAAATGGGCCCAATCAGTCTTGTGAATCTGGAAGCAAGATTAACAAAAGCCACTAAACAGTGACTTGTCTCATCTCAAACCCCATTTCATAGGTTCTTTTTCTTAGTTTTTATACATGTTCTTCAGGGAGAACTTGGGAAAAGGGGTTCTAAATGTGACCCATCACTAATTCGTGACTCTGGAAGCATGATTCTCAAAAGTCACGGAAGAGTGATTGGTCGTATCTGGAATCCATTTTTCCAGGTTCTTTTTCTAAGTTTTAATACATGTTTTTTAGAGAGATCCTGGGAAGAAGGCTTCTAAATATGACCAATCACTCTTCTGTGAATCTGGAAGCAAGATTCACAAGAGTCACGAAAGAGTGATTGGTGGTATCTCGAATCCATTTAACCAGGTCATTTTTCTTAGTTTTAATGCATGTTTTATAGAGAAAACCTGGGAAAAGGGGTTCTAAATGTGAGGAATCACTCTTTCGTGAATCTGGAGGCAAATTTCACGAAAGTCATGGAAAACATTTGTACGAATTGCTTCAAATACTCATATAAACTTAAGGCGTGTTTTTGAAACATGCAGTATGAACGGAGTTTCGAGTGCGTCTGTACGTACGTCCTTCCTTCTTTGCACGCAATCGAAACTTTGTTCCTACCGCATGTTTCGAAGACACACATTACTTTTATATAATTATTTGAGGAACGTTTATATTCAGTATTCGTCAAGCAACGGAAGGAACTTTACTCCTTCCGGGTTTCACTTGACGCGTCTTTTTTTACTGCTATTACGAGACGATAATGAAAAATATGAAAAATCGCAAAAATAGTCCGATTTTTGCGATTCAAACTTTGTGGTAAAGCTAATAACAAGGACACATAAAAGAGAAAGTAAAAGTCGGTTGAAAATTTTGCGAAATCCAAGAAGCTGCATTCGCGTGAAATCTTCAGGTTGTAAACGATGCTTGTAAAAATTTTAACCAGTGTCATATATCTCTCCCTAGACTGCCAATGCTAGTGCGTGAATCAGGCAAGGTATCATATGTCAATGCTAGTGAGAGTATACTAGGATCGTCAACGTTTCTCCTAAATGTCGCAATAGGTCGTGAACGATGCTCCCGAAAATTCCAACCGGTACCATATTGATATGTCGATAACGCTTTCCAATAACGCTTGACAATGAGAAGAAGCAATTTAAATTTCTGCAGGTAGTTCGAAGATTCCAGAAAGAACAGGAAAAATGAAGGATGTAGACAAATTTGATGCAATTTTATTTGATGTTAACCAAGAATTAGCAAATGCGATGGACCCTATGATGAGGATATTAATGGAATGTGCCTATAAAGCTGTTGCTGATTCTACAAACGATCTTCGGCAACTGAAAGGGAGAAAATGTGTCGTTTTCTTAGGATGCAGTTCATCGGAAACGGAAAAATATCGTTGGGTGAAGACAGGCGGCGAAGTAAGATTTGCTTACTTTTCTAATTAACCTCACGTTTGTACGGGATCGTTAAATTCACGCTCTTCTTCGCTTCTATCAACAGAAGCTTTATAAATTTTGAAAATCTTCAAAGGTATCTTTGAGGATTCGACAACGTGCTACTATACTCGGAGGCCGCATCACCATTTTCTAAAAATATGCAAAGTTTTCCCTAAAAAGTTTTTCATTGGTTATGAACTATATTACTTGACGCTCATAGTTTTAGTCTCTCGATCTTTATGATAAAAATATACAAGTCATATTTTCAATAATTCTTGACGGTTATTCCTAATTCTGCTTACAGAACCCTTTGACGTTTGCTTGTTTTTTCGCTTGTCTATGATTTCAAGATCTTCCTTGACCTGCAATAATACTTATTATATTTATGTTTGGCTATTATTACTAATGTGCAGATGAATAGTTTTAATCTCCTTGGCTCAGCGAGTGATATGCTTTCGAACCGCATTTCTTTTTTCCTGGGAGTCAATGGACCCAGCATTACCCTTATCAATCTTTGTATTGGAACTTCTGCGGCATCAGAAGGAGCATATAAATTGATGGAAAGTGACGAAGTGGATAGTGCAATGGTTTGCGGAGGGAGTGCAGCTCTTCACTCAGAAGTATCTTTGCAGCTCTTTAACTTAGGTAAACATGATACCCTCAAGTGGTGAAATTTTGTGCCGAGTTGGCAACATTAACTTTGTTCTTTTCTTTCAATTATCATTACTATGAAATGAAAAATGAATATTCCAGGCCTCTTATCACCGGATGGCATAACTAGGTCTTATAACAATGCAGCGAATGGGCAGACTCGAAGTAGAGCTGCCGTAGTCTTATACCTACAAGAAGCTCGTGATGTAAAACGAATATATGCAGAGATAAAGGGCGTGCGCTCAATGAATGGATCATCAAATAACCAAAATTCTGTGTTGCATCCAACCTGTGACTCTCAAATGAAAGTCATGAAAATGATTCTTGAGGATAGCGGGATTTCTGAAAAGGATGTGTCTTTCGCTGAAGCTGATGGTATGGCAATCAGAGAAGTTGACGCCAAAAAAATTCGAGCCATTGATAAAGTTTACAACGAAGGCCGAAGTTTGCCTCTTCATACTGAATCTGTGAGGTCAAATGTTGGCACATGCTTTGCAGCAAATACCCTCATTTCAATTCTTAAGGTTAGTAGATAAATCTGTTGTGCCATATGAAATAATCTTCGGAATCTGACATAGGTGAATTTAGCATTTTTAAATTCTTAGTTACAATTTACTGCTATGAGATGCTTAAGGAGGGTGCTTGAACATGCGAAAACTGAATGTAACAATGGTAACGTATAGTTGCGCATGAAATGGGTACAGATAACGACTTTTCAATCGATGAAAGCCTATGTACTGCCAATTTCAGATGTCTGCCAAATCTTAACTGGTCTCTTGTGGGTTTTGACCGTTGATTCTATTTTTGGTTCCACTGTTGTTAATTAACATGTAGAAGTTCCAATGATTAGGGTCTTTCAAAACTCTTAAGAGAACTCCAAAATTGATCTCGTCCATTTATACAATCTTCATGAATAATCTACTCGCATTTACATTTGAAAATAACTTTTGTGATATCAGTGCAACGGAAGACTCAAACTTCCCTTCTTCAGTTCCTCGAATCGACGCCACTGGCCGATACTCGTTCTATTAGCCAACTGATAAAGCGTCAAGGACTCCATGATGCAAACGGATCAAGGCTCAGGGCGTTCGGTGAGCGAAGTCCTTCAGAGTTCAGGTGTTTGGTGAGTATGGTTTTGTTGCAATGACCATGATGACTGTTCATTGAATTTTTGAATGATTTCCCGACTCGATCATCTGTGGTGTTGTGAAAGCGACGAGTCGGATTAAGTATTACTTCCAGTTGCGTCAGGATCAATCGTCACGGGAGGGCGATCGTGGTTATAGCTTACAGAGGCTACATCTGTTCCAAATATTTGGGGCAACCCCCAAAATTTTATGATACAATGCAATTGCCTAGTAATAGACTCGAGAACTTGAAACTCGGATGGGCTGATCAGGCATTTGAGCTCCTGGACATATGTGTTTTTCCTCTCTTCCAGCTTCTCTCATTGTTCTTCTCGCTAACCATTCTTATCCAAAATCTACTTTATTTTTTCTTACATACCAATCCCTCCTCCTCGATCACCTGTAAACCTCGATAACATAGGTAGACATGATTCTTGCTTATACCCACATACTCTACACAAATTCCTATCTTCATTCATCAAATATCTAAGTGCTTCTTTTTCTCTCTCATTTCTAGTCCCCACACTCTATTCACTTTTTCTCTGCTTGTATATATTCTGCAGACATTCTGGATTGCTTTCCTGTTTAACCATCCTATCCTAGCTGTTGTACCTTGCCTCTAAGTTTTGTTCTCATCATTCCTCTTCTCGCCTAGCTTTTAGCTTTTCCTCTTCTCTCTGCTATTTCCAACCCCTTGTTTGCATAACATATTCAGCACTCCGGCTGTACCATGTTACCCATCCTCTCTTTATTCATAATCATCTGTAGACATTCTTAGGCAATCCGGATTTTCTCCTACTATTCAGTTTTGCTTCCAAATTCCATGATTTTTTGGCTGCTTTCTGCTTTTAACCGAAAACCTGAGCAGTGAAACTCTATTACCTACTATATCCCCTCGTTCCTGATCTCCCATTTATATCCTACTCTTAGCTTTCTTCTCCTAAAACACATCATTAGAGTCTAAATCGCATTCAACGTTTGATATTTTTTCTCACATAGTTTTCAAGCGTTCTCATTGTCACCCATTCTTCATCAACATCCACATCGTCTGCGTATGCTTATGAATAACGTTTGCCTGTTCTCAATATGTTCTTCCACTTTGTTTTATTTCATCCTCTCTCCACTAATCTCTCTTTCATATACTTTGAAGTAACACTCCTGTCTACGCAGTCAAGTTATACTTTGAAATTCACAAACAGAAATTTAGTTTCCTTTTTCTCCGATCCAATTTCATGGTGGGTAGAAGAGAACTGAGAACATTAATATTGTTTATGGTCCTCATACCTTTCCTGAAACTTGTCTGGTTATGAAGTATACATCCCTCCACCTCCACCTTTCATTGCAGCCTTTCAATAAGCTCTCCCGCGTAAACTTTATATTCCACTGACATAAGTGTGATACCTTTATACTCATCTACCCTCGACTCTTCTTCCTCGATCGATAGAACTACAAGCCCACTAGTCCACCCCTTCTCTACTAATCCGCTCTTCACTAAATTCATCTACCTTGATCATCCTTCGTTCTCCCTTCACAGAATTGTCTACGCCTCCTGACAGCTTCATGGAATACTCTATTTACTCCTGCATTCCCATTTCCTCATTTATACCCTTTCTACCTCTCCTTTTCTTTTTACCCCTGTTTATTTCTTTCCCTGTTTTACACTTCCCAGTTCCATCCCTCCTCTTCCGCTTGCTGGACCTATTTCACCTCACTTGACCACATTCTTTACATCTGCCAACCGTCTCATGAAATGCACCGTTAACTTCTGCATCCCTATTTCCGTATTTAAACCGTTCCCATCTTCTCTTTTTATGTTCTCACTTTTCGTTCCTTACTTTCCTGTACCGCTTGCTCAATCTTTTCCATAAGCCTTTCTTTCTCTGTCTGTCTTTTTCTCACATACCATTCTCACGTGATCTTTTTTCCTCTAGTTTAGTTTCCCTTCCTCCATTATCCTTTTCTCAATTTCTTATGAGATCCTTCCTCCTCTGGACTCGTTATTTCCTCGTTTTCCTTTAAATTACCAAGATTTTTCTTTCCCTTCTATCATCTCTTCAAAAGCGTTTCACCTCCCTAATCCACTTTCCTGTAGTGAACCTCTCTCCTCAACATCTTGCTTTCTCCATCCCATATTTTGGTTTCTAACTGCCCAGTCCAGGCATCCACCTCTCCTCCTATCGACATCAACTGCTCATTCCATCCATGCATTCATTCTTCTATTTCGTCCATCCTTCAATTTTTCCTTTCGCTTGTTATACACTGAAGATATCTGACTCCTCCCTCTTCTTACCCCCTATCACCTCAAGCTCATATTCTCTTTAACCCGCTATCTCTTCGTTGACCATTTGTTTTGATATAACTTCTGGAAATAAATGTTGTTTCCATCTTGTCCCTACTAATATTCGACAATGAATAAAGAAAATAATATTTCAAGAACTCGCGCCGACGCCTAAGTCAACACGCCACCGCCAGTCGCTGATAAAAATGTAGTCTGAACGCCACCCTGATCAAAGTGACATCAGCGCACATCATTCATTCAATCATATGCTTTATGGTTGTTGAAGAAATAGCGATGGACTGGCCTGAGTCAGCGAGGAGAGGGCGCTACGCTGATTCATAGTCAGTCAAATAGAGAATATATCATTTAAATATTAGTCCGGAAGTTGTCATGCCTGATCAGGCCTATCCGAGCCTCAAGCCCCGGGAACGATCACGGAGCAACCAATTGTATGAAAAAATGTTGGGGGTCGCCCCGAATGATTAGAACAGATGCAGCCTCCGGAAGCTACGATCGATATAGTTCTCCCAGAACCATCGATCCCAACGCAACCATATCAATTGTTGATCAAGGGACCTCCGAAGAGACTCATGGTAACACGACCTTACTCACCGTACACCTGAACGTCGTAAGACCACACTCACCCAACCTTGGAGTGAGGCTTTTGTAAAGCAGTGGATCTCAATGTCTTCCGTCGCACGTCACTGAGCTCCGAGAGGGAACAGCCTGCAGGAATAAGGCGGAACCCAAACCCAGACGCAGGAAAGATCTAACCGCCCAGACAGGGGGGATGATGCCATCGTCTCAATCCTCACTCCAGCAGACACCTCAAGACGAACCACTCTGGGCAGCCGTCCGACAGTGACCACCACCGTCGTCTCGCCGGACGCAACGAGAAACCGCTGGTCGGCGGAAAGGCCAAGACGTAACTGGACTCCAGGAGAGAAGCAAGCACTCGCCCTCAGTGGGAGAGCGTGCGATCGCCGGCCTCCACACTCCTGCCGGTTGATACAGAGAAGACTAAAAACTAGAAGGAACCTATGAAGGACACAAAATACTGCGAATCGAATCCGAACTCGACTCCGACGGAAGCTGGCAGCAGCAGATGAATTATAAACAATGATCTTGAGTGCAAAATGCTAAAGAAATACATCTGAAGTGGATATTCCTTTGGAAACCTCTAAAATTCTATACTGTGGTTCCGTTCCCTCTATAAGTCTAAAGTGATCCTCATGTTACTGAAACTTTGGCGAAGAAGATTATTGAGACAAAGTTCAACTTTAAAAGTTACAAAGAACGCTTACATCATTTTTCGAAGTTTGTCTTATGATGATTATTTCAAAATCGTTGGACGACTTTGCGGATCTAGGCTTTTATCGGAACCCATCATTAATCAAAAAATTTTATATCTCAATGTTTCCATTCACAATCCATACATTTAGCTCTGAAATTCTTTTTTAATCTATTCTAGGTACTAACAATGATAAATTCTGTTTATATTTCGCCGAACCTCCATTTTGAAAATCCTTCTGAAAAAATTCCTGCTCTAAAAGATGGTCGTATCAAAGTAGTAATAAAACCAACTAATTGGACAGGCCACTATGCAGTAGTCAATACTACCAGTATTGGTGGTGGTTCTTCATCCGTAATTCTTAAATCTTATACGGAACAGAAAAAAAATCCCCATAGATTTGATTATGATCTTCCACGAATGATAACAGTTTCGGATAGTAACGAAGAAGCGGTTACTGCTATACTCGCTGAAGTTAGTATTTCAGCTAGCAGAAAAAATTGATTCAAAGCTTTTAAAATAATGTTGCTTAAAAGTTGATTCAAAAGTGACCCAAGTCTCGTTGCGCAGCATCAGTAGTTCCAAAAATCATAATGCAGACAAAAGACCAATAATATTCCGTTTTAGGTGGAAAGCAAGCCCGTAGATATCGGAGTGCTTCAACTGGTAAATGACGTATTTAACGAAGGAAATCTTTCTCACATATATCGAGATTACTCGCTGCTACCTTCTCACGGGTCAGTTCAATCTAAAATTCGCAAAATTCAGTACAGCCAAAGTAACAAGAGAGAGATTTGGTTCCTCTTTTCTGGAATGGGTTCTCAATGGGCTGGCATGGGTAATAGAATGAAATATGTAAAACAAATGAATTGGAAGAAATATTCATTATGGTAGTTTGATAATAACGCGTGTGCTAGAAAGTTTATTAGTTGCTGCCAAAATTTTTGGGCGCTATATATATATATTGACAAAAATTATTTCTTCCGAATCATCGAACAAACTTAAGCAGTGAAATTTAATAGAGAGAGAGTAAATTGAAGAATATGATATCTACAGGGGAAGCTTTCATGAAAATACCTGTTTTCGCGGACGTTCTACAAAATTGTAATGCAGTTTTAAAACCACATGGTATGGACATCACCCGGATTCTAACGGAAAAAAATCCAAAAATGTTTGATTATAGAATAAATTCCTTCGTGGGTATTGCCACTTGTCAGGTAATTTTACGTTGTGTATAATCAAGATATAATGCTGATTGTACGAAATTAAAAATGAACTAATGAACTGCTTAACTAAATTGTACAGATTGGTTTGGTGGATCTCTTGACTTATATTGGAATCAAACCCAATTTCGTGACTGGTCATTCAGTCGGAGAATTAGGCTGTGCTTATGCCCACGGTTGCTTCACTGCAGAGCAAATGGTTCTGTCGGCTCTGTCTCATGGTTTGGCATCAGTAGGATCGAATTTACCGAAAGGCTCTATGGCAGCCATTGGCCTTAGATATGAACAAATCAACCAACTTTGCTCACCTGATGTAGATGTGGCTTGTCATAACAGCTCAACAAGTTCCACAATCAGCGGTCCTGCAGAAACTGTGAAGAATCTTGTTGCAGATCTGAAGGTCAGCATATCATGGGAAATTACGAATGTACTTATACTGACCAAACATATCTAATTCTAACTAAGCTTGCCCCTAAACTAGATTAAACTCCAAATCTTTGGTTATAATTTGTCAATAAATTTTCAAAGGCTAAGGGTATTTTTGAGGAAGAAGTGGCCTGCAGTAACATAGCCTTCCACGGCAGATACATTGCACCAGCTGGGGTTAAATTGAAAGATTATCTTCAGAAAGTAATACCAAATACGCAACTTCGTAGTCATCGTTGGGTCAGTAGTTCAGTTCCACGTAGCGAATGGAATTCTGCTGACGCCCGCTTGTCCTCTGCAGAAAATCACACAAACAATCTTTTGATTCCTGATTTATTTGATGAGACAGCCAGGGCTATTCCAGCCAATGCAGTCGTCATAGAAATTGCAAATTATGGTCTACTGCAGGCTATTGTCAAGAAATCTCTGCCAGAAGGTACTATCAATGTCCCTTTAACCAATCAAAGTCATCCAAATAATATAGAATTCATGATGGCTGCAATACGAGAACTTTTTGAATTCAACGATTCAAAATTAACTATCCTATATTTCGTGGAACACCCTTGATATCACCAATAATCAAATGGGATCATTCAAAGGAGTGGTAATATTTTCAACCCATGATAAGAATCATTTCCTAGGATCAAAGCAGTCCAATAATTTATCCTTTCGTAGTCTAGCCATTTTATCAAATTGCTTATTAAAAATAACACTTTGAATTTGAGGGATACACTATTCTTTGTGAAATATTAAAAAATGTTGTGATTCATGAAGTTCAAAAGATTACTAAAGATGAAGTTTTGGAATTGAAAGTAATGTTTCAGAGAGGTATTCAAGGATATTTTCTAATCTAACGTGAAGAACCATTCAAGCGTATTGAAATAAATATTTGAAATTCAAGTAGATACAATTTTAAGTTATATTTAAAATCATATATTTTAGGGACTGGAAATTTCAAGATTACCCTAGAAAGTACTTTGTTAAGCTCCGGAGTTTTGAGAAGAAGTTATTCCAAAGGTCAAGAACAAATAAAAATTTGTGATAAAATTGAAAAACGTGGAGAGGAATTAAACAACAGCGATATCTATAGTGAACCTCGATTGCGAGGACTTCAAGACTCTGGGTCTTTCAGAAGTATTCATACGGCAAATGCAAATGGATCGAAGGGTGTTCTCGTAGCCCAAGAAGAATGGGTGACTCTTGTGGAAGGAATGCTTCAGATGTATATCTTTGGTAAAAATCTTAGAAGAACACAAGTTCCACTAAAAGTCGTAAAAATTATTTTCGATATGAAGCAATATAAAGAGAAGTCTCAAATCACGAAACGTAAGTAACTTTTATAAATAAAATCCTCGTAATGTTAAAGTGCTATACAAATACTTGTTCGGAAAAAATCATTTTCTCTTTATCAGTTACGCCAGTACTAGTTGATCAGCAACTCCATGTCGTTCGTTTGGTTGGTATTAGACTTGAAGGAATCAGCCTAATGAATATTCAACGCGATCCTTCTAAGGGTTTAGTGGATATTGAAAAAATGAGAATTAAATCGGCTTCAGTTGAATCAGTAAAAACTCAATCAATTCCGATTGTTCCAAAAGATCGTGAGGTTGCAAACTGGATAGCTTGTCAAATTCGTCCTAATGACCTGAATTCAATCGAATGGGTTGAAAGACAATTAACCCATAATCCAGACAGTAACAAAGTGGTAAGAGTCGAATACGCGACTATTGACGAATCGGATCTACTCCTTGCAACTGGAAGGATGACGTCTGATATCAAGAATAGCAGGAAAGACACTAAGCAGCTCAAATCAAGATGTGAGAATTTTGGATTAGAATATTCTGGAGTCGATGAAAAAGGAACGCCTGTAATGGGAATATCTGGGAATGGAACTTTTTCAAGTTTTACTATACCTGATCAAGAACTAATTTGGCGAGTACCAAAAACCTGGAACCTACAAGATGCAGCCACAGTTCCTCTGGCTTATGCATCAAGTTACATGGCTCTCAATTTGAAGGGTGGAATGAAGAAGAAGGAATCAGTTCTGATTTACGACGGTTTTTCAGTTTTTGGGCAGGCGTCCATCAATTTGGCTTTAAGTGAAGAATGTGAGGTTTTCACGACTTATGAAACCAGCGGACAGCAACTATTTCTCAAAAAGCAATATCATGCTAGTAATGAGAATTTTCATCTTTGCTCAATAAATGCATTCGTGATAGCAATTTTAACAGCAACGAAGGGCGCAGGAGTCGATCTTGTCATTTATAATAGTAGCAGTTTTGACAAGATTGAGTCCTGTTTAGCCTGCGTTAGAAGCCAGGCTCGCGTGATTGTTCTTGGAAATCTGCTCGAGCCTGTGAGTGTGTCGGTAGGAATGGAAATTTTTGTGAAGGAAGTTAGCCTGCATTCAATCATTCCAAAAAATCTAGTTGAAGCTGATTTGGAGACAAGACGAAAATTGGCTAAAATGGTCAAAGATGGAATTATTACTGGCGCTGTCAAACCCTTACCTTTAATTTTATATTCAAGAGAGGTTCTCCGAAAAGCTTTTGCTGATAGTAGTGACAACGGTTTTACGAAGGTTATCAAATTTATTATTATTATTAATGTATAGTTTTTCGCATTTATTTCTCCATCATAATAATATGAGTAGTTATTTCAGGAACCATGACACTCTCAATAACCGTCAAACTTGTTAATTACTTCATTATATTAGTAAATATAATGTGCAATAATTAACATTTCATGTTTGAAGCCCTCATCTTTTCAGAATTTTATTTCGATAAGCAGAATTCCAAGCTATCAAGATCGTATTAAAACTTAAAAAATGCGTAACGAGTTTCACGAACATGGTTAACTGAGACGTTAACTTCATTTGAATTAAACTTTTGATCTACACTTTTCTTTCAGATCGTGGTTAAAGTTCAACCAGGAAATCCGACTGGAAGGGCATCAATTATTGAAAGTTTTTAACTCACAAACATCAAACCTTACCTAATATTAGATGATTTGTGTAATTTTGGCCTAGAACTGATAACCTTTTAGTTGCTCGTGGAGCAAAGGACATATTCGTCACTTCAGCCCAAAAGGGTTCAAGAACTCTTTCCAAATATCCGACGAAATTGCGGCAAGAATCTGGAGCACAAGTAATTCTCAACAAGAATCTAGATTTCGCTGAGCAAGAAAATGTAAAGAAGCTTCTATTAGAAACAATCTTCTTCGAAAATCTATCTATTCTTCGAAATATCTATTTACAAAGAAGTTGGTTGAGGAATGTATAAGAACCTATCCACATCTGCAACAGTATGTTGTCTGTTCGACGGCAAAATATGCTGATGAAAATTTGAATAATATCTTATTGAGGGGCAGTAATGTCGTCAAACTTTGTCAAGAGTGATCGAGGAATGCTTTACCAGCAATTTTCATCCTGTGGAGTCCTATCAAGAGAGTAGTTGAATTAAATATTTCGGATGGAAATAACGTTCCTTTCTTCACAGCTTTCCAGTGCGTGAAACAACTAGAAGACTTGATAGGATTGAATATTCCGGTGATTAAAGTATCCTATAGTAAATCTGGACTTCCGAGGAGGCAAGAGGTAAGCAATTCGAGTGAATTTAACTTTGAAAACTACCTAATTCAAGAGGTAAATGTTGCCGTAAACCTATGGGAAACACTCGTCTGGAGAACCAATATTTTGTGTAGTCTAGTGTACATATTTCCAAGCAAATGTTTTTCGTTTTTTTTTTTAAATGAGTTCGAGTGGACAACTTACTTACATAGAATATTAAAATACCTATTTTGAGGAATACAATATGTATATTTGTTTCATAATTTTTTTCAGTATGCAACTGCAAGGAAAGGGATCCAAGGAAAAGAGGAAGGCACACAGTTTAAAGAATACCTTCATACTACTGAAGGTGCAGTTGCCAACAAATTAATAGATTTAGTTGCAGGAGAAAAAATGTATGAATAGAATTTTTATATCGATGCATCCATATTAACGTTGAAATTTCAAACTTGAAGTTTTTTGATTTAAAGAAAAAAAATCTTATCTTAAAGAGATAACAAATGCTCCTCAATAAACAATATCCTGTTTTTCTTTGTAGCCAACATTTATTGTATGAAATGCGTTGCATCATGCAAGAAGGTTCGTCAGGTATTAAAATATTGTTTTTTAATTATTCTGTGAATTATTGTGTAATGGGTCATTTATATTCGTTCAACAGGAGAATTGTATTGTGCCATGTATACTGGAATCCCCAATGAAGGAACGTGTCAGGCATGGCCTCCAAAAGCCTCTGCTCTAAGGCGGTGTTCACTCCAAAGTAAACAGTCCGGGTTTCATGATCATTTCCAGTAGGAATAAATAACATGAATTAGATCAGGGGTGTCCAACGCAAGGCTCGCGCGCTTCTCCTTTCTTCCATTTTTCGAGCGCTTCTTCGAGAATTCTCTTCTCGTTCACCCTCTCCACATCGCGCTCACCACATAAATGCATTCAATGTGGTAAGAGGGGGGATTAACGAGTGACAGTTATTAACACCGGTGCTCACGCGTTGGACATCTCTGAATTAAATGTATTTTGTCCTGATGTATATTTCTCTGCATTTATAAGATCTGGTCCCAAACTTTGAACTATATTCAATAAATGAATGAGGTTCGAGTCTACATTCACTGAAATTCATTGAGCGTGCTATGAGAAAATCTTGACGAGGGCTGGTTTCTTCGAAAGTTGGTGAGCGTAGAACAAATATTTTTTGTGAGGGTTGTGATCCAAAATTTATGCCTAGGTAGTTTTTAAGAGATAGCAAAGTAATTCCAAGGAAAAAAATGAATGGTTCTGGAGACTTGGAAGATAATTCAATATGATTTTTATTTGAGCTAAGTGTTCGGTCAAAGATGCAACGTGTGAATGCCCCGAGCCAGGAGGCCAGTCAGGTTTATAAAGAAGAAGAGTGCTGTCTCAGTTGTAACGAAATCTATGATCCTCTCCACAGCTCCATCCTTTTGCCTTAAATAACGTCCTCATTATTCTTGAATACAAGAGGTGGAGTGGAATGACAAGTGACCTTAGTAGCAGCTGGTCCACTGGGTGCATTAAAGATAGTTGCGGGTCCTCGGACTTCGTAGATGATCTTTCCGCATGGTGTGGAATATAGTACCATTCTCGTAAACTTCCGTAGTCCGCATCTCCATTATAAACTTGATATTTGAATGGCTAAGCTGGTATAGCCTAATCGCTCGAGCCTAGTAGTTCCGAAGGTCTACCGTGAGTGATTTCGTCTTGTGGACAAGGAAGATTCATAATCTTGTTGTGCCTTGTCGAGTTATGCGCTAACAATTTTAATTCCTGGAGATAATTGAAGTAATGCATCGTCAGCAGACGCGGCTTCATAATGATCCTCAAGCGTCAGGATTGAAGATTGCAAGATAGTTTCCGTGACTTCGTTCACCTGTTGACGTTTGATTGTGAGTTTAATATAGTTCAATGGTAAAAGATACCGCTGATATCCATTTTGAAAGCTGTAAATAAAATTGCTGTTATTGTGAAGAATTTTCGTACGCAGGGTTTTCCTTCGTGATTCAGAATCCTTCCTAAGCAGGTCCCATCAAAATCCATTCTCTTCAATGGTTACACTGCTCTATAGTAGTGCATGTCTCCTGCTTCTTGGCATTTATCTTCATTGATGATGATGTACGTAAGATTATCCTTCGATAGAGCAATGAACTTATCCTGGACTCCGTCATAGATGTAGTAGTTGGATAATATATAGAATGGTAATGCGGTGTAAAGAACTATCGTGTATGCCGTTAATACAAGCGTAGGTGTATGCACGTTGTATGGCAATTTATTGTCAACGAGAATGTCAATGGTTGTTTCGACTGTTTTCACCATGTTTTCTGTCCCCTAGCAGCGATTCGATTGAAAAGAGTGAGTTAAAATTTCTATGCCGCTGCTCTTGTTGTTAACTTCGTCGAAGTCGCGACTGTACTCATTGTCCCAAACCAGTACTTGGTTGCACTTCCGATAAAGTTGAAGAGGCCTCGTTTTTGTCTATTTTTTGAAATATTTTTTATGTTCTGGTATCGCTGGAAAATTTTACTCATCCGTTCTCTTACTGTAGCATTTCCCTTTATCATATTGCATCTTCCATGTGCCTCGCATATTCTTTGCATTTCACGAGTGAAATCCATGAGCTGGTACACTTCTGCTCTGGTTTCCATGAGATTGATGAAGTAGATCGAGTCCCATGTTTCATTATTTATTCTTGCTTAGTAGAGTTCTTCTTTGATGATTGAGTCATCTATTGGTTCATCATCATAGGTGCTTTCCGCTTCAAGAATCTGCAGTAAATGAGTTTACTCAGAAGCTTTATATTTCTTGACTTGGATAAAATGTCGCAAGTGTCCTTGGCTTCATCTAAAAACAGTTATGGTTTTTGTGCCATTCTTCATTTTCCTGATAGCTACTGGTTCCGACCATGAGATTTTGATTCCGATGTTTGTTTGAATGAGAACCAAATCGTCGATCTCGTATCTTTGTTTTCGCCCTGTCTTTCGAGCTTTTCGTTGGTTAACTTCCTTAGCTTCATTGATTTTTTCCCTAGCATCTTATAATTGTGCATTGTTCTTTTCCTTTCTTCGCCTGTGGATTTCTTTTGGTCTTTCTTCTTCATGTCTTGTTAAAGAAAACAAAAATTATTCCAGGGCGAAGATCGTGGTTGTGTGTGGATTTTGATTATAATTTTTTTCACAATTCACGTACGGAAAATTCGATTTTCGACGTCTGCCGAGCATGGCGAAAATGGGCCATTTCACATTGTTATGCTTTCCTCCCCCGGAGCGGAAAGTGGTCTTTCCCTCACTCAAATGAGGGAGGAAAGTAAATAATCATCATATCTACAGCTGTTCTAAATATATCGAGCAATATTGATACGATCGATACATTCCCCTTCGCGCGCGAGCACAGCGACGTTCACGTTAGTTTTCAACATGGCGACGGTATCATTCTATTGGTTTTTTTGTAACATCCCATTTCTTACTTGGTTAAAGATAACATGCTTGATAGAACAGGTTTTTATCTCGCTCATATCCACAAGGCCGATTCGTACGGTAACTTCACGCTTCTGGTAAAGCCACCGTTTCCCAACTCATTGTGCAATATACTATTACAGCTGTCAGTAGTCTTGTCATAGAGTCTGAATCGTCCCCGTTGTCCACTAGCTCTTTTAACGTGCAGATTACTCGTTCAGCAATTCCGTTGCTCTGAAGATGCAACGCTATGATTTAATTTGCTGGATACCAAGTTTATGAAAAAGCCCTGTTATCTTTTTACGCGTTCTAAATCTCGAATGGGGATTTCGCTGCTTCGATTATGAATGCGTCTGCTCGAATTCGTCGTTCAATATGCTTTGTTGCGCCAGTAGGACAATTTTGAATGTATTGTTGTATTTGTGTTTGCGTATTTGGCCAGAAGAATTTTTTCTGTATTTGCCGCAGAGTTTTGTCACATGCCCAGTGACCGTTGTCGTGGTTCCTTGCGCTGATGTTTCGCTGTGCTGATCTAAATGCAAGAAACGTAATATTCGATAAATAAACGAACTCGCAAGGGTTGTAATCCTCCTCAGAGGTCCAGTGAGTTATTTCGATTACTCGAGGGTTTTCGGTTCTCTCGTCGTTCCAAATCACCTTAGCTTATTGTATCAGGTCATCGAAGTTTCGATTGAGCACACCGTTTATCTGCAGATCAGGTTGAGTTGTTCTGATGAAGTAATTGGTAGGAACTTTGTAATAGTTAAGACGATTTTGATAAGTCTCCTCGTTTTTGGCTAACTAAGTTTATTAACTCGTTTCAACTGTTCCAAATCATCCCTGAATGTAGTTATTACTTTTAGCGATTCTTTTCTTCATCTTCACAACTGGAATTTCTGATAAGATTATTTTCAAGTTATTTAAAGACAACGTTTTGTTTGTTGGCGGCCCACCTTGTTTCGAGGTAGAGGGATCCTTATTGAAGGCGTTTACTGTTTCAAGATCTGTTATCAATTCGTTTGTTACTTCTGGTGATACGTCCTTTGTATTGATTATTTCTTCTATGTTGATTTCTTCTGGAGATGCTGGCGTTTCTTCTTTAGTTTCAAAGAGCTTGTTAATCTGATTTAGCTGATTCGCAGTGCTGTGTGGTCTGAGAAATTCCTACAACTCTTCATATTTTGGGTCGTCTGTTCCAATCGTAACTTCTTGCTTCTTCTTGGCGGGAAAAGCGCGACCTAATGCATCGGCGTGGGCATTCTTCTTCCCAGTCTTATACTTCCAGATGGTAATACTTCAACTTTTGTGTGAGTCTGAACAATCTAGATGACATATTATCATGAAACGCTGTCAATAGTCCTCATCCACATCGATATTTTGAACCATATCTTGACCTACTCCCTACATCGGATATGCTCTCCTGGATGGATCTTTGTTTCCAACTACTCACTGTTAAAAATTTTCACGTCGAGCCTGATTTTGCTCGAAAAAGCTTTTTCCTTCAGTGTGTCTGGTCTTTCTGCAGAACTTGCATAGGACACCAAAATTTTTCTGTCTACCGGGTATTTCTCTCTCCGCGTTTCTGAAGATGAGTTGTCGAGGTTGATCGTCAAATTGGCTTTGTCGCAACATTTTTCGCTTAAGGTTGAATTGCAAAGTTTGTCGGTGACGCTCACATTTTTTATCCAAATAATTTTTCTCAATTGCAATCCGGTAAGCGTCGTTCAGTCGTGTTGGTTGTCAATTCGCAACCATATACTGAATCCCAACTCTTAGACAGTCAATAAATTTCATGACACGTTCACCTTTCTCTTCTCGGCGTTAAAAATCTTTGAATTCCGCCGGGCTACAATCTTTTGCTTTTTGAATTTCCTGGTCCATGCTTCGATACTGCCTGATGAAATCTTCTTCCTTCCCACTTAGCCGTTGACACATCTGATCACGTTCACGATTCAATCGCGTGAGCGATTTAGTCTTGATCCAATTTCGAGCGTTAAAGATTCTCCTGGACTTTTGAAAATCAGCAGTGGTGTGATCCTTGATCCTACTTTTAACACCGCATGTAAATATGCCGATTTTCTGTGTCCGGTGTGAGGAAGTTAAGCCTTCTAATTTTTCTTGTGAAACCTGTAATTCATTATTCTTTGCTGTTTGCCTCTTTGAGAACCAGTTCATTCCGTTAAAAAACACTAAAAAACACTCAAAAAGCCATTTGTAGACATTTTGTCTAGTTGCAAGTTCTCTTTTCTATCAGGTACTTATTTCTTAGAAAATTCCAATCAATACGACCATCATAAAAAGGAGAGCGATACCTATACCTATCATCGACAGAAAAAGGTTACTTGCTTCAAGTTGTGCCAAGCACAGGCAGAAGGCTTTGCAGGGGAGATTCAGATAATCGTCCACAAACAAGAGTAGGAAAAAAATGTCAGACTTCCTCTTCCGCGAGTGTTCGGGTTTATACCTAAAACTCTTGTTCATCCGTGATGGTTGACTTCCTCCTGGAACATGTTGAAAAGGCAACTCGTCTGTGGAGTCAACTGTTCCTAAAATTGTTGTTTTCAGGATCTTTGTCTTTTGAGTATGTTTAGTTCTCTGAAAAGGTTTTTTATTCCTGTGTATAGATTTTATTTAGTAGGAACCTCCTATTTCTTTATAATAGTCATTTTACGTAGGTTGAGTTGAGAGTTTTATCAAGAGTCATTTTTTCTTTGTTCTATGTCATTTGTGCTTTTGAACCATTGCCATTTCCCCATAATTTCAATCTAAATTTCCCATCTTAATGTCATCAATATTCCATTCCCCACTACTCTTTCCTTTGAGGTTTTTCAATTCGTAGCTTGTTGGGGAACTTTTTCTCTTCACCATATATGGACCTTCGTATTTGTCGTATAACTTCCCTGCTTTTTTGTCTGCCTTTTCTTTTATAATTTGTAAATTTTTTAATCTATCTGTCCATTTATCTACGCTTTGGAATTCTATTTCGCTATCGTTTTCTATATTTTTTTCTAAAAGATTGAATTGGTTCATCCTAGGTCAAATGATCGCTACCTATGTATATTTTATTGATTTGTTTAAATTGTTCATAAGGCGTGGGATATTTTTTGCAGGGTTTTTTCCGTGGACTCGTGGATTTGGGTGGTTTTAGATTTTTGGGATTTGATTGGAATAATGGTTTTGAGGGGGATTCCTAAATTTTCTAACTTGGGAATTCTCCCATTAGAATTCCTTGTGCTCTTTAAATTTTTGCTTACTCAGAATTTTGGTTTCCTGTCTATTTTGTCTTCCTCTGTCTCAATTTCTAACTTATCTCTACTATTTACAGTTGTGACATTCTTCTTTTCCTCAACTTTAAGATCCGGTATTGGCTGTGGTAAAAAGTTTGAGCGTGCCTCTATAGGATAGCGGGTAGAAGGATCGCCTGGTAACCAACAAGTCTCTATGTCATTGTCGAAGGGTCATCCGTAAGGATTTTATCATATCTGTCCCCAAAATGCCTATGGATTTCATTGTTGGGACCAACCTGAACCTTGAATGTTTTACATTTCCGCCGATGGCAATTGGGATCACTACCAGTCCAATTATAACGACAGTATCCCCGTTTGCAAACATCTATTTGTTTAAAGCAGGTTTCAGGATGGAAATTCGAGAACTTTGGATTTCCTTCAGTAATTCTTTGCCCACATATGAATGTGTAGCACCTGTATAGAATGGAATTCGAAGAAGCTTATTCTCGAATTTCGTCAATACGTGGAATCGTGTTTCTGACATTTCATCTTTATCCGAGTTTATACTTTCTGGCGTTTCGGTAGTAGGTTGCAATAGTTGTTTGTCCTAGTACCCGTCCTCCCAGTTTCCCTGGTTATACGCATAATATGGGCATTCTCTTTTGATATGACCCACTAATCCGCAGCGACAACAGTTTAGGTTATTTGTGTGATCCTTCGAATTGCGGGATTTTGAATTTCGATATCCAACTAATTTCGCGTTCGATTTGTTTTGTTGATCTGGATGGGAACTTCCCGCTTTTTGATTTTTGTTTTCGTAATTTGTTTTTTCTATGTTCTCATAATTCCCCGGACCGTTATCCGCTTTTTTTACTTGGAATTCGATCATCGGTTGATTCTGTTCCTGGTTCGAATCTAATCACATTTGTTTAAACATTGGCAGTAATTGGTTGTTAGGGTCCAGTCGGTATCTTTGCTTATGGTTCGGAAATCTAAGCTGGTAACCAAGTGGTAATCTGGATCTTAAGATTTGTTGGTATTGGTTTGGAAAAGGAAGAAATGGAAATCCAAATATGGGGAATGGGTATCGGGGTTCAAATTGTATTCAACCCTGTAAGTATTGTTTTTGTTTATTATTTCTTCAATTATCGGAGTTTTGCCTTATATTCCTTTTATTGTTTTCTAAATTATTTTTAACGTCATTGCTATTGTTACGTTTCTAATCAATTTTGTCCTCTATTTTTTTGTTCTGTAATCCCTCGAATTTCGGATTGAGCTAGTTTAGTTTCTTATTCTTTTCCTAAGTCTTTTATTTCTTCAAAGGTGACAAAATCATTACGTTTTATGTACATTTTATATTATATACGGAAGTTTTCGTAGGTTCTACGCAATTGATTTTACTAGGGTATAATTTTGTCAAAAGTGTTCTAATTCCTGTCAGGTATAAGTGAATGTCTTGAGTCCTCCTTTGGTTACAAAATTTCATTTCTTGTCGAAAATTTTTCGTCTATGTACGCGCTCCCGAAATCTTACCAATATTTTGCATCTTTGATTAGAAATATGTCCAAATTTACTAAAATTTCTTTGTTATCTACTTTATAATATCTTTCAAAATCTTCTTAATTCTTATAGAAAATTTGTGGTTCTGTCTTCTCTATTTTGTTTTGAAAAATGTCTGTCCTGTGATGGTTCGCAATCATCAAAGTTTTGTAATTTTAAATTATCGGATTTTTTCAAGTAAGTATCACTAATTACATTCTCATCATAATAAGAAGGTATTGGTTTTATGTGAAAATTGACTTTCGCGGAATTTATGAAATCTTGAGGGACCAAAAAGACAGCTCAAGTTCGTCAACGAGCTATTTTGGATAAAAAATTAAAGAGGGGGAGCATTTTGAACATTTTTTTGGACTTTTTTTGCAAGACTCAAAAATTGTAAGTACGGCTTCTCGTAGTAGGTGAAAAGTGGAACAATTTATACTTATGATTTTTTTATTGAAAACAAAATCGTCAGAGTTGTCGAATTTTCAAAATTCGAAAATATAAACGAAAATGAAAATTTTTAGCCAAACCACGCAAGATATGAAAAAAAGTTGAGAGAAAAAAAATGTTTCTTTTTGGGAGCCCTCCAGGATGATCTTTACAACTTTTCGAGTTTATCGAAAAAAAAGAAAATTTAGATCTTGGTCGCACGAAAAATTATGAAAAATAGAAAGATTCATTTTTTAGTCAAACCATGCAAGTAATGGGAATATATGTATGAACTAAACTTGCGCACCAAAAAGAGATCTACAAATTTGGTAAAGTTAGCTTTTTGATAGGACAAGTAGTTTTTGCGTCATTTATAAAAAAAAAACAAAAAATAAATTCATTTCAATCAGGAAAAATAACTATTTAAATGAAGTATTGCAATTTTTGAAAAATTGAACAAGGCCAACACTAAAAAATAATAGAGAACAGTTATTCAACACAAAAGAATATCTGTAAACTTGTTATGATTTTTCCCATTTGACGCGTGGTTTTCGTTTCAATCGTAAAAAATGAAATTTGAAATTGGATTTCTAGAAAAACTACACAACATGTGACAGAAAATTAGGCAACAAAACTTCTCTACCGCTTTGGACAAACTTTGATCAAGTGCGCAGCACGAAACAAGCGATGAGAATGTATTCGTTAAAGCTGGAGAAGCTTTAACAAAAGAGAATGCACACTCATCAAATTAGAGTAGTCGACATTTCGCTTTTGAGTTTTACAAGCTCTATATAAAACTGTAGGGAGGTACAAAGGCTGAGCGCGTAGCGCGAGGTGAATTCATGACCGAGTGCGGAGCGCGAGGTAAGATTTCGATCGAGCGCGAAGCGCAAGATTCAAAAGACGCGCGCTCTAGGCGCTCTCAAACTTGTGATTGAAGCGAGCCGCGCGCGAAGCGCGCGATAAGAATGTGCCCTCGCAGCGGGCAGATTTTTTTTATTGGAAAATCCACGAGATTCTGTTGAGCTTTCCCTTAGATTGAATTGTACGGATTTTGCAATACATGAATCATTTCTTGTTTTTCTATCAATAGGTTTGATCAATTCTGATCTTTTTTCAGAGGAACTATGAGCTAAAGGGTTTAAACTTGGTTTCAAACTT
Source organism: Neuroterus valhalla (assembly GCA_011762715.2). NCBI lineage: Eukaryota > Metazoa > Arthropoda > Insecta > Hymenoptera > Cynipidae > Neuroterus > Neuroterus valhalla. The sequence continues at coordinate 26,972 of WSXT02017496.1, forward strand.
CTATGTTTCTCTTCCCTTCCTTTGAGAAATCTGTCTCTTTGTTTATTTATGAATTCGTTGTATTTCATGTTTTCTAAAAATTCGTCTGATTCTACTAAAAAATTGGTGTCGTCGTCCAAAAAGGAGTCATGGTCATACGTTTGTTTTCGACTTTGTGCATTCTGTCTTGTTCTGTCATGGTTTTCCGAATTGAAGGGGAGGTTCTGGTCCTTTTATCCAAAAATGAATCAAAGTTTGATGATTTATTTTAAGATAAAGGAAAGACCTATGAACTTCCGGTTTTGATTTTTTTATTGAGTCTTGTTTCTAGAAGGCAGAACAATTTTTTTCTACAAAATTCGATATGGCGGCCCCAAAATGGCGGCTCTCGTGAACCTCTCCCGGCGACACATCGTTCGCTCGTGTCAAGTCTACAGCCTCTTGTAGTTAACTGACATCAAAATAAATCATCGTTTCGTAAAATTTATAAAATTCCCCATGACTTCAACCTATTTTCAATAAATTTTTATAGAAAATTATCCAATTTATGGCCATTTTGAAAAAAACGTCCAATTTTTACCCACTTTTTGCAACCTCAATGTTGTTGAACAATAATGATTTAACCATTGTTTATACCCATTTTAGGTTGAAGTCATACGAAAAATCATACTCTTCCAGGAAAACTTTAGTAGTAGGAAATCGGATGAGTAGATCTCGAGTTAGGCTTGACAAGAGGTTTGAAAAAGTGGTTTCGAGAAAAAGGCCTTCAAAGTTTCAAGTCTCAAAAGCACGTTTTGGGAGTTCGGTGCGTTCGAGAGGCTTACATCTGAAATTATGCTCCGGATCAAAAAATTCTTTTGCAAACATATTCTAGACATCCATACCTTTCATTCGATCAAAAAAAAATTGATCTTTTTGAAAAAAAGACCAGAAACTCCCCTTAAGTTCAGATCTTGATTGTCCCAAAAAAGTGTGTTATTAATTGGGTCCAAACCACCATCTTTGATTTTATTTCCAATCGTTGAATTCTCGCTTGTTTTTTTGAATGATTTTTCCCGATTTGAGAGGTTTCATGTAAATTTTTCCGAAAGCCCATACCGCAACCGATTGACCTAGTGATGGTTTTTGGGATTGTTCCCTTGCAAATCCAAACTATCATGATCGCTTCCCTTTCCTTCTGGACTCGAAATTTTGTTTTAACTTCCCCTGATCTGGGTTTCATTCCATTAAAAATGTTTAGTTTCCTAAGTATGAAAGCCTATGAAGACTTCTTGCATAAGGTGAAACTTAGTAGGGACCGTATCAATGACACACCCTCTAGGTTTGTTTTCAGGATTTCCTTATTCATGGGCTTGAATTCCTAAGCCGGAATTTTGTGGTGGTATCTGAATACAGCTGATTTTAGATTAACATCGACATAACATATTTTTGATATTTGGTGATCAAAAATTGAGCTCTTTCTTGCTCTCTGACCTTCCTTTTAGGATGTGGGCCGCGTGACCTTGCGCGGGACTCGCGGTTGACCCGTTGCGTGTGGTGGTTTTACGCGCACCCGGGTGTCTTGCCTCGTTCGGCGATTTAGGTACCTTGAAGGAGGGGGTAGAATGGGTGATTTCGGGGAATTTTAATGATGATCTTATTTAGGTATTAACATATCAGAGAATCTGAAAATATTATTATTTTTCTTCTGAGCTTCTATTTGCGAGATATGTCGCGCGACCCTTCGTGGTACTAGAAAGGCTAAATGGTGTACGTGCGAGCCTGTTTGCACGCACTCAATGCTTTGTTTTGTTCAGAGACCAAAATTATTCATTTCAACTCATATGTATGTAATTTTTTTTTATTTGAGGCTAAGTTTTACTTGACATTTTTGACACCTTCGTGGAATTTAAATCAGATCCTCGTTGATGGTTCCCTTCTTTTTTGAAAATTTTTTTGCCCGATCACCCTAACTTAGGGTGGAAATTTTCGCTTTGGTTCCGAATCGCGGTTCCGGTTTTGCATCCCCACTTGAAATTTTACTTTATACACATCGACAAGACATAAAGAAAATCAGTACATGTTGTATGTTGCGAGAAATACATAAAAAGCATAACAGATTACACAAAGAGATTCAACTATTATATAATCGGTCAGGCGCGTAGCCAGAAAAAGTTTTCTGGGGGCGGGGGGAGGGGGGATCAATGTGGCATGTGTTCGTGGACAAAGTTCGTAGTGAGGCTATAGACCCATGAAGAATTGCTGAGA
>WSXT02017497.1:0-14299 GCA_011762715.2 Neuroterus valhalla
GGGAGGGGTAAGGAGGGAGGGGGGGGGGGGTAGTCTACTGGGTGTTTAGGGCAAATGTTGGCCAAAGTGGACGAATAAGAAGGTAATAAGGAGTGAGATGGAACACCAGCGTGCGATAGTAGACTAATACGGCTCACGATGGATGAATGAGGAGTCCAGTAGGCACGGGTTACGGCGACGAAGGAGTTGATATTATTGGCATGCTTCAAGAGCAGGGTCGAGTGTGCTCGGTTGTCCACGTCGGATTTCTTGAAGAAAACAGGCTTCCCTGGTGAAAGCTCTGGCTCTGCTGGATCATATTCTTGAACAGCTTGTTGTGCGGACGCCGCCTGCTTCAACCTCTGACGTTGGGTGGCAGAGTTATGATTCGCCTTTTTCTTTTTCCCGACACTCATGAGCGCTTGATGATATCTCTCTTCCACGTTTATAGTTTTCTCCCCTTCAATTCCCCTAAGATCTGAGTAAGTGGAAAGTGGTTTAGCAACTGGCTAACCTGTGATAACAGCCAACCTATATTGAGATACCGGAAAATGTAGAGAGGAGAAAGAGCTTGTCAACACGGCACCCGTCTAACGGGCAATAGCGAAAAAACTATGGCGTCGCAATGACGGAGGGTCAGACAGGACAAAAACATGGGAATGGACGGAGTTCAAGAAATTGTTGAGAAGAGAGGTGATCGAAATAAAGTATTTACAAGAGGTGATTGAGGAATTTCGAGAAATTGACAGGTAGTGAAATTTGAAGGAAGGACTTACTTAATTTCAGGACAGTTAAAGAACGTATGTTCCGAAAAGAACGCTAGACACACGAGTTATCTGGGTAAAAACTCGGGGCCTGTCATGAGCGAAAGACAGGCCGGCCATGCTGTCGAGTACGAAGGAGGGTTACGGATGCCACGAGGCGACCACATCATTATGGCAACCGACAAGAGGGGAACTCTGATTGATCCATGGATGATATTCCCATAGAGTTATGAACGGTCAGAGGCAAAGATTCGAACATAGACACGTCAACGTATTCAGGGTTTCGGCGGGTATTCAAACCAACCACACATGCGTGCAAGCGCGGCCAGGTGGCAGTTGCCATAGACACGGCAGCAGACCACAATGCCAGCCGACGCATCGCCCCGGGCAATGGGGGTCACCGCACTTTACCATGTTCTACGTTCCGCTTGATCCCCGAGCAAGACGAAAACGGTCATCTGCGCTTGACAACAAGTTCTCTCTAGTCCGTGGAGCTGAACAATTTCATCTTCAAGGAAACTCTTAGTTCAACTCCAAGAGGAGCAAAATATAAATATTTCTCAGTCTCGAAATGGGAACATGCAGGAAAAACCCAGAAAGAGAAACTATTAGAAAATGCCGATTTGCTGAGTATCTCTTCGGGGACGGAGGGTGATTGCAGGTGAGGTCCTTTTATAATCTCGCTTCATGGCCCTATCCAACACACAATACCGGATATCGTGCTCCTTGACAAACGTGATCGAACCATATTCATGATCAAATTCTCGGCCCCGGCCGACTGCAACATCAAAGGCAAGGAAATCGAGAAAAAGGAGACGTACAAAGATCTCAGAGGACAACTACAGCGACATCATCAAGGATATTTGGTTAAATTGATTGTTCTCATCTTCGGTGCTTTTGGAGGTGCGACGCCTTCACTGGTTAGTAACTTGAAAGCCATACCCGTGTGCCAAAAATATGCCGTGGCATTCGCGGGATGGATGCAAAGAGCAGCCATGCTTGGGTCGCTCCGTGTCCTTCAGACACACGAGGGTTTCGCCGGCCCTCCATTATGATTTTTTCGTGCATGTAGTCACTCATCTTGCGGTCGTGAGGCATGACCATTGGTGTATTTTACCGCGGTTTATCTGGGAGCTTGTGTTTTTTTCCTGAATGACAATTGCTCCCAGTAGGAGCCTGCAGTGGTTGTGAAACCAATGTTTTATTTCATACATCAAATAAAACTTCGGCCAAACAACCCCTTCAGGGTCCCTTTCGAAACCTCTTGTCATTCAGCAAAATAACACGAGTTACAAGAAGAACCACGGTAAAATACACTAATGGCCGCGTCTTACGACTGTGGAATGAGCGACCCGTTCATGACCGCTCTCTGCATCCATCCGGCAAGTGCCACGGTATATTTCTGGCACACAGGTATCGCTTCAGAGTTACTACCCAGTGAAGGCGTCGCACTCCCATTAGCAATGATGATAAGAAAAATAAATTCACCCGAATATCCTGCATTCGGCAGGGCAGGGTCAACGCCAAAAAAACGGCAAAAATGGTGGAAAATCACTCTCAAGGCCGCATTGTGTCTGTACATATACGTCGTTCCTGCGTGAATGAGACAATTCCATAGTGTATGCCATAGGTGCTCAAGGAGTTTAAGATACGCCCTGCACCCATCGCTGGAAACCTTTCGACGCAATATGCTGCTACGATATACTAAGGTGAGAGTCACACCGTCCTGACACCCGAAAATGAAACTCTCCGTTCCTGAATATAGTCCAGCTGATTTGAGGAGAGAAAACGTTGACGCATGTGACATGGATTGATCTTTCATAATTTTGTAAAATTTTCCGTGCATCACCTCTTCTTCATGTTGATTCAGGAAGATTTTGGCCTCGACTTTCTTCACCTGTGCTTTCAGAAGTAAGGCATCTTGATGGAGTGATGCTCTGTCCGCCCTTCTGATTTTGATGCTCAGGCCAAGGGTTTCAGATATCTGCTCCGTGTATTTGTGGAGGAACGCTTCTTCCCTATTCATTTCGGCATTCCCGATCATTCCCAGAGGAGGATTTCTACCATTCGCGATGATATAAGCAGTACTTAAGATAATTCGGTTGTCAAGGCATTGAAGATTGAGAAATAAGCGTCCGCCCTTACGTCGTGCGATGCATAAGCGCAGGACGGACGAGTTGATATGCAAGATTATCTTCATATGTATTATCTTTCGTGCAGTGATATCAAGGGCCTCGAGCTCGTTTTTCGTCCATGGAGTCACCCAAAACAAATCGAATAGAACTGGGATGGCAAGCATGTTAGTCGCCAACGTCTTGTTCGATGACGACAGGGTGGACAACCAAACCGTCGAAGAAAGTATTTGTATCTGCTTCGGAGAAACTCCTTCAATGTTGTTAGATCCTGAATGCGACTCTCAGACCAATTCAGATATTTGTAGGTCTCTCCTTGTTTCAGATAAATCTTGTCACACTTATCCAATTCTCGTGTCAGATGTTTTTTTTCATAAGCATAGGTCTTTAAGAAATCCACATAAGATATATGAGTGACATCTGGTACAAGGGGGTGTAAGGCGAGTGCCCCAATTTTGCCGGTCGGACGTCTGGTAACCCTAAGTATCATGTATAATTAGAAGTTGGACCCCGACAGTGGGCCCTGTCGCGGCTTTTTGAAGGTTCGCACTCATAATCCCAGGTGTGACAAAAAATAGTGTGACACTAGGACCTTGAGCGGCACTTTCCACTCGTATAAAGTTGCCATACTAGCTGGAGCCTTGGCTTCACCTCATCTTTGCAACTACTCGGCTTCGCTCCGCCTCGGTTGCACCTCGAGCTCTGGCTCGTATTGCAACTTTATACTCATCCGAATAAGTGCCGCTAAGGGTCCTTGTGTCACAAAGGGTCTCGAAACGTGGACAATTCCTTGGATTCACAAAAGTCGCCTTCAACATAAAATTAAAACCTTTTTATAATAATGAGAATGTATTTTGATTGCACAATCATCTTCCGGAAGATTTGATTATACTCTCTTCTTCCTACGAGCTTGAGAGTCTTTTACATAACCTTTCCTTTATTCTTTTACATACCTCCCTTCTAAATTAGTGGTGAGGGAGACCCGCAGTTCAAGGTGGCTTTCAAGTTAACAAGAGCGACAGCTAATTAGTTAGTATTTGGAGAACCTAGAGGACTCTAGAAGTACCAGACTGATGACTTTTTCTTAACCGCCAAAGGTCTCCCAGAGTGTGCGGCGGGGATCGTACTCGCAACCAGACGAAGTAGGTCCAAAAAATACCCTTACACAATCATACCAAAGGCTCACAGAGAGCCAAACGTTTCTCTTCGAACTATTAAGATCTGTAAGCCTTCGCATCACGTTCGCATTATGTGTCTGATACCTATCTTACTCTTTGATAAAATATACTATCATGCTTCAATTAAATTATCGAACATCTGCGCAATTCCTTTACGTACCTTAGCACTACCTAACTGGGAGGAGGACTTACAGCTTTATGTAGGTTCCGCACTACCAAGAACAACAGCTTCAAGTAGTTAGAGTAAAGTTTTTCTCTAGAGACCCGAGTACTACGACCGTCCAAAGGTGAATACTCGTTTGCCAGGCGAATAATCACCGCGTGTGCCTCCGGAGCTCTTCCAGAGTGCAAGGCAGGGATCGAACTCGCAACCAGATGGATGGGGTTTCAAGCTGTCGCCCGAAAACGATTGACAGTTTTATATATAATGTAAAAAAATTTCTTTCACGTGAAGTTTTGAACGAACCCTTTTCTGTTCGAACGAGTTGTATTATTCCAAATTTATTATTAGGGAAGTTAAGGAAATCTGTCTTTCATATAACTTTCATTCTTGTATTGCAATCTAGTTCTTTTTTTCCAAATAAACCAAATGTTGGACTCTTGTGTAACAAGGAGAGAGTTCGGAGTTTTCCGCGGTCCCCAAGTCAATCGCGATTCACAAAGATCAACGTCCCACTTCTTTACAAATTTGAGAAGTCCATTTCCCGAACCCTACTCCTCGCGAACTGCTCAACCCGCGCTTCAAACCCCCCTCTTTTTCCAAGCGACCAACACGTGGTCTCGCTGTACCACTTCGAGATCCGCTTGGGAGCCGAATCTTATAGATACGTGCGGATCTCGCAGTAACCATCAGTAACTCGCCGAGCACCGATAAACAACGTCCCGGATACTCCTAGTTCCCCGAAAGCGCCTTTTTGTCCGTCTCGCACTCAACCTCGTCGCTTTGCCGTCAAGCAAACGCACACCACACTCGAAGCGAGTCTCTTTTACTACAATTACCTGCGTCTCGTATATTGACAGAAATGATCTTCTTTGGCCATTACCCATATTCTTTTTTGTTTCTTTTCTATCTTGAGGGTAACTGTCAATCTTCATAACTAAGGCAAGTCGTTTCCTCAACGTGGCCCTTTAAAAAGTGGTCTCATCAGGGAGCGATTTTCTCCTTCTATTCAAGTATACAAAAATCAACTATAACGTGGCCCTTAAAAAGTGGTCTCGACGGGGAGCGATTTCGATGGAAGCAGAGGCTGCTGCCTCTGCTTCCAAGCAGAGAGGAAGTCAAGAAATAGGTTCAATCTTTGGAAACGTCTCTCAAATAAACGGCAAGCCGCTGGAGCTTATCGTGAGCCATCCACTTTCAAGGATCAGCAAATCCAGAGCCCTGACTGTAACGATTTCTTGGCCGGACAACTCCACGCATCCAGAGAACCTGATAAAAGGGCGTCGCTTCCTTTTTCAGATTTCGAAAAGTGTAGTGCGCGGGCCGTGAGTGAATCATGTAAATTGGACACCTCTTACCCGGACAACGCTGTCCCTTCCTTCCAAAATAGTGCCGTGTTGGGAAACTCCCTGTTGTCGCAGACCTTAGGACAACCTTTCGGTCGTCGGAACAGTGCAACGTTGCCGTATCCCGTCGCGTCCGAAAATTTGCAAGTGCCGTGTCTAAGTCGTCGAACCATCAATTCTGTGCCCTGCAACGTGCCTACATGTTATAACTATGCTGCTCCTATGGCATTCCTCTCTCCACCCCAGTCGCCGCTCTTCGCATGCTACATCCCAGTGAATGAAGCAATTTAAAAATGTTCGGAATTGTAGCCATTCAAAATTTTCTCTGTGGGGAAGAAAATCCCAAGAAACGTGTGATTTTGGTGATTTTCATGTGTTTAAACAATTTGGATTCCAACAGATATGTCAGCTTCCAGATATATGAACACACATTTTATAGGTATATCCGTTCCCACAGTAGAAGTTAATTCAAAATAAAAAATAACTACACTAGGCGTATGCCCAAAACTACAGTTGATATACCTATTTCCAAAGTAACAGTCAAAAATCCTGAGACACTACTTCGTGTTTCTGAAAGATTAGTCTTTTTATTCACTCCCAGGGATTTCTTGATCTAAGGGCTTCACGTAAATGTGGAAAATATGAATATCAGAGATGGCTCTTCGCAATCTTGATGTTTCTTCTTTCTTCTAGGGACTTCTTGAGGAAGTTTGTCTTTTCCTTAAATATCGCGCTTCTTGAGCTTTTTTCGGCACCAGAAAGGTCTTGTCTTTTTTCAAAGCCCTACCATTTTGTCATCTATTTCTTCTATAAGCAGATGGCTTCTGTCGCGCCGTAAACCTACGTCGATGCCGAAGTCTCCGGTATGCAGTTGTATTTGCTTTCCTGTCAATTTTTTATTCAGTGAGACCGGGAAACAAGGGGAACTTTTATACCATGAATTGGATACGATAAAGTTATACATAATACAGAAAAATGCGCATTTTCAACATACTTTAATCAAGAGCAAGACACATAATAGGAACAAATACAAAAAGCCAAAGGAGCTCATTAAAAGAGAATTCATATCCACCTAATTACTATTGTCAGTGATTTGTCTTTTAGTTTGGAAAAATCCCTGAAAGAAATAGAAGAAATATATAAAAGGATCGCGTGGTGCAAGCTCTGACTGATCTGTCCAAGGGCTGATTTTTTAAATTGTTTCTTGACTATGATATGATATAAAGTTTCAGCTTGATTGTAACTTCTCCCAATTGAATGCGTTAAATTCAGAAAGTTCTTTGTATCTCCTGGAAAATTCAAGTTACCGTACTTACGTCTCCATTCCCTACAACTTCAGCCTCCAGATGCGTAAATCGAATTTCAAATGTAATTCTCAGGTATAGAAAGGTTTGCGTTCCGCTCAACGTTTCAGCCACGTCCCAGAAGGTGTAGAATTTTCACCCCTTTGAAACTTTCCACTGACACCTGAAAAGCACAAGTACCCTCTGTTGTTTTTTACTACAACAAGTATTTTGTTAACCATAAAATCGAATCAAATCCAACATTCTTCAAATATGATGCGATCCTCTTCACCCTTTGCAGAATCAAGTATGCAGTCCAGCTGCAACACAAATGGCAATTTCACGCCTGAAACTTCCCGTCCTAGTCGTTGGCAACCCTCTTCCTGCCGGATGCCTGAGCCTCCTGCCGAACCTCATCCTCCACCTGTCCGGTCAAGGTCTCCTCATGATAGTCCTTCTGCTCTCAAGTCTAATTTTCAAATACTTGGTTATGGAATTGGGCAACTTGGACTCATTCGGCTTGTTTCCCATATCAATCAGTACAGACAATTCGAGTTCCACAGAGAATTCGAGAATACACAGAAAACGAAATGAAAGAATGTCCAGTGGGATCTCAGCGCCCAATAGAGAGGAATTTTGATATAGTGGTTGTAAAGTTTGATTCTCTACAGCGAAACAAATAATTAAATCCCTATACATGTTTCACTCTCAGTTAATTCATTATATTATATAATAATTTTCAAAACTTCAGACTACATTTATTGGGAAAGTGATATCTGATTTTGGACACAACCTTTTTTTTCTTGAAAGATAAAATCAATTTGTACCGTCTAAGTTTCTTTTCATTTCCTCTCAACTTTGTGTGTAATTTAAAAATCTGGGAGAAGCGGCACATATTACCAATGATATCCTTTCCTAAAATAACTACCTTTTTCAGTTGTCAAGCATTTTAGTGTTTCTTATTCCAATTATTTCAACGAACTTTCATCCAATGTATCGGGACCTCCATCGTCATAGAGCAATTACTCCATGTCTCTAATAATATCAGACTTTCTGGTATAAACAGTGAGATTATCTTTGTCGGCAATCATTCAAATTAGAGCTGGGTTGTTCTTACAACTCTTACTCTTATCATGCAATCACTTGTTCACTCTCCTTTTTTAACTTCGTCAAGTAGTTTTGTACCCCGACCCATTTGGCCAGCTTATACCACCCGTTGTACTGTGATTCCATAATTTTCCTCCATCTTTCTTTTCCATGCCTTACCAACATCTCCAATTCTATTCTCTGCCATTCTACGTCACCTTTATGAAACCACATTTTTTTTCTCATTCGCTGTCTCTTTCCTTTCATGCTCTGTTTACTTGCCGAGCTACCATTTTCTCTCTACCCAATTCTTCCTTCAGCATATAACCTGAACGACTCCAGCTTACCCCCATAACCCACTTTACGAATCGTTCATGGAGAGTTTCCCCCTTTTTTTGCTCCCTTCAACCTCATCGTTCTACTTCATAGCATACGACTGCCTATACTACCACATCGAACATCCATGTTCTCATCCTCCAATTATTCTCAAACCTTCTCTTCCATATGTAACAAACTTTTCCCATGATCCTGGTATTTCGAACTTCGTCTTCTTTTTCCTTTTTTTACTTTCTAGGAAACATCAAAGGAACTTGTACATACCGTATATTGACTGTAAGCAAGTGCTATTTTCGAGATAATGCTCTGGTTCAGTTAGGCGTTGAATCCATTAGTTCAAACACCAAATAGTATGTCTCGTGAGTTTAAAATGCATGTTCAGTAGGATGGCCATCAACTGGCCCATCTTCTGTACATGGATGACCCATCTATGTATTAAGATGATCTCTCTAGATAGAATTAAAAATCATCTGCCTATCACTGAGTATAATGCTTTTTCTTTTTAAGTTTTTGTAGAAAGCCGTCGAATACAGTGCAACATGGGATAATCGACAAGAAAGCCCCCTGCAAGCATCCCTGCGGCGCTACTTCTCTGAGTTGACCTTTACACCGCCTGATTCCCAAACGCCTTTATTCCAGCATACTTCCTATCCAACAGATTATTCCTGGAGGGGTGTTTCTGGAGACATCTTCTATACCCATGGCTTTTACGGCATATTCCTCTCCATTTGCTCAAGCTAATGCTCTAATTTTGTAACAACAGCATGCAGCGCAGTTTCCATGAATTACCCTCCTAAAATAATCCTGACTTCTATGCAGTTGATAACCTGAAAGTACCTCGTTGCCCTGATAAATCTTTTGATCAGCTCCTTCAGCATACAAAAAAAATGACGTTAGACTAATCGGCGTTAGATGTTCGGCTGCAGAATTTCCCTTCTTCCCAGGTTTGAGAATGGAGATGAATCTACCTTCCCTCTATGCTAAATGAACGTGCTTATAAGCAATACTCGCTTTGTATAATTTTTTCAGTGAGAGAACGGCACAGTCCATATGCTTTCGTAAGTGCACTGGTTAGACGCTTTTCGCGCCTGATAATTCAAAGGGACAAGAGGATCCGACGGATCACTTCAACAGCCTAATGTCTAAAGTCTTTGCGGTGGAATTCTATTTGGACTCCTATCTCCGCTGGACCCAAAACCATTCTTCCTGGTTAGTAGGTGTTCGCTAAGTACTGGGAAAGTGAACTTTTATCAGGTGCTCTCGACTTTCTTATCCATCATCGGCGTTTTTGCCATTTTCGAGCTTTATTAGTCCTAGGCAAGCCTCCACATCTTTTGCCAGAATCTTATGGAACCCTCAAGTTTCTAAAATGCCCTGTGCATCCTTGCAGAAGTCTCTCTAGTCTCTCTGTTTATATATTCTAATTTTTTTCTTGTATTTATTCTGAGCTACCTTGTAACTGTCCCAGTTTGAAGAAACTTTGGTTTTGTTCGACACATTGTACATCGATCTAGCCTTCTCTTGGAGTTTTTCGAAGTAGATGTCTCATAGCCCTCTGCAAAAACTCTGCGGTGTACTCTAGCTCATCCATAATAGGGAATTCCACAGGGCTATGTTCGCAGTTTTTCTTGTATAAGTTTTAGAGTGTACTCACAAGATTTCTGATCTTCAAAATTCACTGTTTCTTTAGGGCTTCTCGGAACAAGTTATACTTTTAGTCCAAGAGAGACTCCTTATCAAGGACTTCTTATACCACTATCTTGCTCCTTAGTCATTCTAAGCATGGAGTCAGATCGAAAAGCTCACTCATTTCTTGTTCTAGAATGTGAGGGCATCATCTCGGTATGGAATCTGCAGCTGTTTGCATTATTTAAATGAACTTATTTCTACTTCCTCTCCTCCTTACACGTCTTTCTTCCTCTCTTCCTCCTTCTACTCCTCCTCCTCCTCTCTTCTCGTCCATTCTACTCAACACCCTCATTACTCGTGCGACCGACCTTTCATCCCCTCTTCCATGCAATACTATCTCCGAACGTATCCCACTCTTTTCCACCCCCTAGCATTCTCCCAATTAGTGCTCCACCTTTGCATGCTCCTTCCTACACAATTCAAACACATTTCTCACCGTAAGAAGCTAGAACATATTAAACCCTCCATACTCTCGTATCTTATCCTCGATCTGAGCTTCCCATTCACTTTCTCTCTTTCTTCTGCACAAATATTCTGCTCTCTAATTTGGAATAGTTCACCCATATATCGCATTGAAGTTTGACCCTCTCATTTTTTTCCCTCCTTTTGAATTATCTTTCTCCATACTGTTTTTTTGACAATCTCATGAGCCTTTCTTTCCTCCTTGTTACTTCTCCTCACTCCACCCCCATGCAGACCATTTTTTTGGACACCTCTCTTTCCCCTATCCTCCATCTTTCCGTTCTCGCTCCTGCTCTCCTTCTCCCACCACCTGTCCGTCACTAGCCTACTTCCCTTCTTTTTCAACGATTTCTACCCAAACATGCACGCCCAGCTGCTTGGTGAAATCCCTAAACTCGTTCCCTCATCTTCCTGCTAACGATATAATCAGTTGCACTCCTGGTCAACTCCAGTGTCTATCGGACATACCTCTCCTGTACCTAATTCACCTCTCTACCTGCCTTCCTACCTCACAATACTACTGCATACAGTAGCACAGTTGTCACGAGCGACTCATATAGCTTCACCTCCTCACAAAATAATCTGTAAACAACTTCTTACTTATTTCCACACCCGCCCCGTCACAACATTTTCTCCTCATATTCTCCTTCATATGACTTCCCGATCCTTCATTCTTCAAAGAGAAAATACAGGTACACAAATTCCTTCATTTTCTGCATCACCGACCCCTTTCACTTCTATTTCCTCCCCTTGTCTCCTCCTTCTCCTCTCCGGAACATCATAACCTTTGACTTTTCCGCATTCCCCTCTGAACGACTCTTAATCAGGAATCTCTCTTACTTCTTCATCGTGTCCTACAAAACCCCCTCACATTTTGGCAGCAACACCATGCCATCTGAATAAGCGAGTGACCGTTCTAACTAGTTATGCTTCGTTTTGCACCTTGTTCAAGCCTACTGCCTGTGTCTCTTCAGCTCCCTTATTTATTTTTCTATCTCTTTGCCATATAATCCCATCCCTTTTCCTCTCTCGTTCTTTACTCGCGCTTTCTCTAACTAGATGATATGAGCCCTGAAATTATGCCTTGAATAACTCCCTCCACTCCTTATAGCCTATTTTCTCACTGATTCCCTCTCTACGCTCTTCTAAACCTATTCATCATCTTTTACACGTCTCCCTCTGTCCTAGAACTTCTCAACTCCTCTTCCAGATCTACCTTTCTGTATTGATCATTCTTTTTGCAACTCAACCGGAACCCCTTCCTTATCTCTACGTACTTCTCCCTCTTTTTAGTTCCTTCTTTCCATTTATTGAACTTCCTTTTTACCTTTCTTCACATATTTGCACATTCTCTATCCCACTACGGTTTTACCATTCATTTCTCCTATTTTCATAATACTTTTGTTCGCAGAAACCCGGGTACTTTTTCTTTCAAATCTTTTTTATATCACTTTCACCGAATCTCTTTCGAAACTTAGTTTCCCTCACCAATTCTGGTATTTCCTTATAGCATCCCTAGTAGCCCTTCCCTATTACCCACAACAAAAATGGCTGATGGTCTTACTCCATGCCCCTTCCTTCTGCGAATTCCTCTGTCTCCTCACAACTTCGCATATTCATAACCACATTGTCTATAATCAGTGATACTTGCGTACGAGCGTTTTTCGTCTGTGTCCCTTATTATTATACCCTTTTGCGACCGCGCATCTTCTACTCATCGTTCAAGCCCTCGAAATTTCTCTCCTCATTTATAAACGTATCCTTCGATCCTCTTTCAAAACTCTCGCTATTCCTGTGGAAACCCACTCTTCTCTTCATTTCTGCATTGAGGTTTCTGCTCTCCAGTATTATCATACCCTCCTGGTTTGCGTATAAAATTTCCCACCAATCTGATCATCATCCTCCGCAAATCATCGCTTGATTTATGCTGTAACGATCTTATCATCTGCATATGCAAGTTCACGCCCTTTTACTGACCCTAAATGCTTGCCTTACGCCTTGAATGATACCAAACTAATCACTCAGTTTCTCTTTACTATTTCCCTCGTGTACTGTACTCATGAATTCTCTCAGCCAAACAAGCAAGCATCCAGCAGCGCTCTTAAGAATTTCAGCAGCGAGAAGATCTAGGCTAGCAGCATTCTTCTGTTTTTCAACCACAGATATAATGTCGTCGATAATTATCTTCCTCCTGACTTGGACCAAATTGTCAAATATATCATCTTTAGTGTCACCATCGTTGTCTTCTTTGGCCTTTTAGGTATTCTGTATCAAATTCATCAAGTTGTTTCTGCAAAATCCATGATAAATTACCCTATAATAATATCTAGCTATCATATTTAGTTAGCTGCTAACAAGGTTTGTTCTCTTAATCAAACTTGATTGAGATATGTCCTATACTCTAAGTTTTTCTCCGTAAAGTTCATGCGGCAGTCTGATAGCATTCAATTAAAGAGGGATCAGGAAAACGGCAAAAATCTAACCTCTTAAGTACAATCAATTTTCCAATTGTCAAGTATGAAGTCAGAATTGTAGACAACTGATTTCATCGTCAGCAGGAGTTCTAGCTGGTCCTGTCAATATGCAGACTCAAATCAGTTTGGATCAAGAAAATTTTGATGTATTTGGTGCTGTCTGTTCTTTGAAAAATAATCAATCTTCAATCTGTCCTCTTAGAATTAGGCACACAGTCAGGCTCTAACCCCAATTGAAATCTGATGTACCATTCTCTCCGCCCAGGTCCTTTCAGACATTCTTCTTCTCGTTGCGTACCTGAGTCTTCGGCCAAGCCGCATCCTTTACGTGCCAGGTCCAAGTCCTTTCTTGCTAGGCATCCTGCTCGTGAGTCTGCTTATCAGGTAATAGGATATTGACTTGGACAACTTGGACTCTTCCGGTTCATTCCCAATTTTGATCCATATAACCAGAGATTCGAATTCCAGAGATACATTTTTGATTCTTATTTACCAATTTTGCTGGAAATAAACAAAATTGCAATCTTGGAGACCAGTAGTATTTTATGTGAAATAGATAATAAACAGAGAAGAAGACCTCGGATGAAAATAAACATACGAAGTCGTGAGGTTACGAACTTAGCCGGGAAAGAAATCAAAGAATGTCTAGTAGGCTTACAGCGCCCAATATTTCCTAATTTTAGTATATCAAATGTTCAAATCGATTCCATTCAAGACTGAACAATAGTTCAATTTAAAGAAACTCAGCACTTGTAGTCAATCTTCTATGTTTGATGAAAAATCTGACATTATTATAGTGACAGGCAGAAGTTCTTCAATCTAAATCGTTAGAAAACTCAAGCTTCACATAAACGTGCACGGACCTAAGCGTTTGAGAAGTGGAGATTATTAAAAAGTGGATATACACATATCCAAAATTAGTAAAAATGGATTTCTACTATTGAAGCAAGGGGAGGTCTAGAATTTAAATTCTATGATTTATCAGATAATTACAGAGATTCGCGGATCTTTTTCCTCGCTTTTGCGCGTACCTTTACTTCCATTATTCTTAAAAAAATCACGTACACGAAGTACTTAACTCCTATTCTTTCAACTTTTCATTAACGTGTACATTAGGTATCCCTACATCTCAGAGAGAAAAATGCCGTCGGCGTACGCTAGCATCTCTGATATATTTCCTCCTACTTCTGCTTTCCCCCTCAATACGTTTTACGCTTCTCTTCTACTACATATTTTAGTAAATTTTTCTTTTCTCTTTTCTTGTTTATTAGAACCTATGACCCTTTCTGATACCTTTGTGAGGACCCGCCCCCGCCCCCCCCCCCTCCCCTCACCCCTGCCCATCCTGATCCACGAGGTTCCCCCACTTTCTGCTCCACCCTAATCCCTCTCCCACCACAACACCCCCCC
>WSXT02017508.1:0-14299 GCA_011762715.2 Neuroterus valhalla
CGGCAGCCAACCGTCGGCCGTGTATTGGCATGATAACACTAAATGTGATTGGGTTAGGCTTGTTTGCCAGGACTGAGCCAAGCTTGTTTGTCAGAATAGGGCCAAGCTTGTTTGCCAGGATTGAGCCAAGCTTGTTTGCTAGGACTGGGCCAGTCTCGCATGCCTGTCAATTTTCTATACATAATTTTTGTTTGTGAAAAATAAGTAATGAAGCAAAAAAGTTCCACTTAAGCAGCATTTATTCAGAGAGAGTGTAAGTAAGTGAGGAGATAACAGTCACAAAATAGTCTATTTATATCATAGTAATATTAGAAAACTTTGAATAATACATTATTTTATCTGAGCATTACGCTCCGCCCTTCCACCTTCCCGATCAGCAGCTTGTGAAAGGCTGTAAATGCAAAGATGATTGAATTTTTTCCATTACACTATAGGAGAGAGTGAGGAGTTGTGAGCCGGGTTTTGTTTTCGAGGTATATCTTCCATAAGAATCGATAGATTGTAAATGTTTTAAGTTGTATTTGATACAGGACATCTAAATACAACTCGTAAACAAAAGAATTCGAAAAAAATCACCGCCATCTTTGAAATATTGCAGATCGGCTAAAAGTAGAAAAATCGGCATTCGTAATTTTGATGGGGAGTTGTGAGCCATGTCAAATATGTCATGAAACAGCATATTTTTATCATTTATGTTCATTGAAGTAGTAAGAAATGAAATTTAAGATAAATTTGATGTAACTAGAAGATTTAAACAAATTAATCAGATTCGCAATTAACACAGGTGTATTACCCAGTCGCCATGTTGGCACCCTTTAAGTGCACAGCACGGTCGCGCATGTTACAATGTATTGCGTTATTTCTATTATATTTTTTCGGCATTGTGCCCATACAAATGATGCAGAAATCTTCATCAACTCCCTCCGACTCCCTAAAACTGGTGGCTCATAACTCCCCATGTCGGACTTATTTAGAATGAACGAATCGCTATCGACGAACTGAACAATTATCAAAATTTTCTTCTTTTTGCAGAGAGCCAACAGCCTAAGGAATGTTTTGCATAAACTTTGCTCTAGATTTGTCTGCAAAACGGGCCATAAACTACCAGAAATACAAGTATCAAAAAAAACTTTCGGTGCGATTCAACACTGAGTGATTCACATGAGAGCAAGAACGCCTGCAGATAAGATGAATGCTCACTAAAAAGTTAGCTTGGGCCAAGAGAAACAATTTATAGTACATAAAACAGACCTAGCAATAAAAGCATGGCAGAAATCGAAATGGCTCACAACTCCCCCCGGCTCATAACTCCCCACTCTCCCCTACATTATTTTAAAATTGTCGAAAGTTATAGTTCAAGTAGAGAAAGAATAGTTCAAGGATAGCTGTGCTAATTATATGTTCTGCTGCTTTTCTACTGACTCTTTTAAAAAAGTGTACATACGTTTGAAGTTTCGTACAGTTGAAGGGCTGAGAAGTTTTTTTTTTCTTTTTATCGTAATTATCTACAATTCACATAAAATGATGTATTATTTATGATCAAAGATTTCATTCTCCGTCGAAATTGATAGTGAAATATTGTGTATTCATTAGAATAGCCTTTCTGTGATAATAAGCTTGTCTGTAATAGTTAAAGAAGCCTTGACATTAAGAAAAAATACATTTAAGAAAAAACTTTTGAAATTAAACTTAATGCAATTTCAATAAATTATTTACATGTTTTCTATTTAAACTCAAACTGAAAAGTTATATTCATGGAAATAATGCTTGCGATTACATCACCTTGAAAAAAATATTATACGTACAATAAGTTAGAAAGGAATACCATGTTGCAAATTTGAAAGAAATTAATTTTTGATTGAGAATTAAGTATTTATAGTAATCATTTATTGGGTCACATATATGAAATGCATTCCTTCTTGAAATTTAGTGGTTTAGAATAGAAGAAAGAGGAAAAAAACATTCAAAATATATGAAAATCTCCCATAATTAGAAAAACAAAAACAAAGTCTTGTTATCAAATATAAACAAACAAACTCGATACAATTCATCATTATTGATGACAAAAGTTTTTTTGTACAACCGAAATATTTTCTGATCAATCCTCATTGGAAATCAATGTGAAAATTTTGAGATACAAGGATTCAAATACTATTTTTTTTAAACTCTATCATTCATACGCACCAGTCTGACAGAATCTTTACTTTTTACTCTTCCCACTTCGTAAGGCATGGTTTTAAATTTTCCACTATGTTCTTCAAAACATTGTACTTTTTACGTAGAGGGTATTAACAAAACCATTGGGCTCTTCGCTTTACAATCCATGATGAAGGCTATGGCTCAACTTCTCTCTTTTTTGATGACTTGGGAATGGGTAAAAAGCACACAACCACCTATAACGTGTATTTTCCAATAATCTGTAAAAATAAACTATATAAGTATTCAAATTAAACCAACATTACAATTTTCAATAATAATGTTTTGAATGAATAAATGAAAATAATAAAAATAATAAAAATATTATTAATATTATCATTACATAATGTTTTTAATGTGTAATAGTAATGTTTTTGATCAGCGCTATTCCGAAGCGCCACTATTTTTGATAACTGGTTTTTTGAATGAATAAAATGATTGGAAAATTTCGTAGCTCTTGTTGCGAAAATGTAAGATTATTTGTAAATAGAGGCTATAATCAAACTAAAATTACACCAATTCAATAAAATTTTGATTTTTAAGTAGGCAAGCGTACGTAACCTTGATTGGTTGAGACAATGTTATTTGCATTTTTATCCGAATTGTCAGAACAGCGTATGAAATACGAATAATTGTTTTAACTTACGGTTCTTATCGAGTCATTGTTTATTCACGAGATTCGCAGTTGGAGGATTCGCAGTTGAACGTTCCATACAGTTTTGGTTAACGATTCCACACGGCACTAACGATGGACACGCGAAAGTTTTGACAGGCATTCGCTTTTGTTTCGCGGTGTTTTGTTTCACTGAATAGAAATTGACTATTGACATTAAAGAAATTATTAATTTTACAATCTAGGCGCCCAATAATTATTGAATATGTCTTCTTATGACAGAGTGGGGAAGTTTCGTGAATTACATAAAAAAAATTGTCAAGTTCAAGTGACGATGACAGTTAGTTATTGCGATTATTAATTTATTATTATTTTAAATTTGTGCAGCATAGGCACATTTGTGTTGCCGATGTTCACCCAACATAAATTACTAGCATCGGTAGTCATACGGACTGACAATCGGTCCAGCTTAGATTCAGTTGTTTTGCCGGTGTTGGGCCAATTCTGGCGGACGACCGTCGTTTGCCAATATTGGGCTGATACAATCACCAGTAATTAATTCAGTAGTGAAGGTTATATGAAAAGTTTTACAATAAACTTTTCGATTTCATATTAAATACTAGGGCGGCTTCGCCGCTGCGGAGTAAGTATACTTTTTTTTCTGAAAAAAGTTTCCTTTGTCCTTTACTATACTCTTAAACATATATGTACAAAATTTCATGATGATCGGTTGGGTAGTTTACCCTCGAAAGCGTAACAAAAAAACGAAACGTCTCACATTCGCATTTATAATATTGGTTAGGATGTTCCCTCTACCAGAAATACAATTTTTTTTAGGATAATTAAAAAATAAGATGAAAACAATTATCACTTCAATTTGTGCGACTTCATACTTTAGAAAATTTGGAGACCAGACGATCCGATTTTTGGAAGAATGGAACCTCATGAAGAGTGGTACATAATGCAATTACAATAAAAAAATTTCACTTAGTAGTAACTCCATGGCTGTTTCTCTCCCTTCCGTATTCCACGTTACCCATGAAGGACGAATTCCCGAAAAAATGCTCGCGTCACTGTATCGAAAAATAAATCAAAGTAAACAAAGACGCTCTTCAATTTTACTTTCTCTATCATTTAAATTGATGATGTTTCTGAAGAAAAGAATATTTAACTGAAGCAAAAATTATTTGAACGCAGGGAAAAGAGTTGCATATTATATACATGCGAATATTTGTCAATTTTCTTTGGATCTGTTTCAACCAATGAAAAAACGAAGAATGAGTTGAGGGTCCAGATGCAATAAGGGGACCAGCGCTTGGAAACGCTGAAAAGTATTGTCCAAACGTGTTGTGATACTCAAATTTCGAAACTCAAAAAATTGAATTAAAAAGAATATGAGCTTGTATATACTGACAAGACGGAACTTTTTTTCATATGAAGTTTTTCAATACAATCTACATTCTTGATAAGAAAAATGAAAAAGTGATAAAAAAATGTTGTCACATTTAATTATTTTTTGAAACATATATCGTCTCAACTGAGACAAATATTATTGAAACTCTTTGAAATTTAGTACACACATGCGTTATACCCTAGCGATGCTTACAATGTGAAGAAACAAGTGAAAAATGCCATTTGTCCAATAATAATTAATTGCAAATGGAGACCTGACGGTAAGCACGTTTTCTAAGCTTCGGAGAAGAGAAGTATCGAGCGAACTCCAGAGTTGAAACAACTTCCAAGGAGACATTTGTTCCTTAATATTGAAGGAAAATTTCTGTAAATTTTTAGGTCAATTCATTGAAAATTGACGTAAATATCTATTTTGTAAGAAAACAGGCGACGCCGTGTACGATTGCGTCGTTATCAGATTCAAGGGCTTCTGAACGTTAGTACTTTCGCCTGTATGCTACTAATATACATACTTCTTCAGTCGGTTCATTATTGTTTATAACTATCTTCTCTTAAAAAAATGTGAGAAAGTTGGATTTTTCGAAAATTTCTCAATTTTTTAGTAATCAACAAATAATAAATAAATAACAAAGGGAATAATCTACAAAAAATATCAATTTGAAGAAAAAGAATGTCTTACAACAGAAAAGAAAAAAAGTTAACAACAAATTGGAAATGTTAGAAAAAACCGCAAGTTTAGAGCATTATTCGAAGAAAAAACAGTTTCCAAAAATTATGAATTTTTTGACCAATTGTTCTTTCAACTCAAATTAATTCACTTCAGGTCAAGAGTTCAAAATACGTTAAAAAATTCCAGAAAAAACCACGACTTTCTATCACTTTTCCGAAAGAAAATTCATGTAAATAATAATTAATTGTTTGTAATAGCTATTTGTTTGTCTAGGCGTGAAAGCAGGCGATTTTCGAGCAGTGTGAGGATGGCGGCACAAGCGGCAATCCTCATCATTCAAGGGATTTCTAAGTTTTTTGAGAAATTTGTAGGAATTTCACTAAACACACGCGAATTTATAGGATCTTCATAACCTTTATTGATTGAGGAAAGTTTTAATGTGTTTTGAAAGATTCAGAGGAGTTTCTGAGGAATCCCAAGAGATTAAGGGAAAAATTGAGATATTTTAGTGGAGACAGGAAGATATAAACGAATTTGAAAAGATTTTACAGATTTAAAAGAATTTTTACGAGATTCTGGAGAATTTCATAGGATCTTATCAAATTTCAAGAGATTTGATAATTTCTAAAAAATTTCAAATGATTTTGAAAGATTTGAAGGGAATTTAAGCATTCCAATTTCTTCTCGATATTTAAAAAAAGAAGGGAGAAATTAGAGGAGAAGTGGAAGAAGGTCGAAGAAAGTAGATGTATGGAAAGCTTCTGGAAGGCGATATGAAACTTCAGAGCGAATAGGAGGACCAAAAAATAGGGAAAAAAGATGGCGAATCCACATTAAAAATCTGTTAGAGGTAGAAAAAGTTGACAACTTTACCGCGAATAGCTCTGATGTAGAATCAGAGGTGGGGACAGAAGTAAAAAATGCTAGGGATGCGGATGGGGAAAATAGAGAGGGTGAAACTGCATCGGAAAGGCCAATGGAGGTAGGAAAAGCTCCAGGAGAAGATGGGATACATATTGGATTCATTCGGCGAATTCCGAAAGTATGGGCTCTAGAACTAAATAAAATAATAAACAAATTCTGGACAATGGCAAAAATAGCAAAAGGCTAGGAAACTGCAGGAATAATGCTGAAATTTAAAGGTGGGGACGAAGATGATACGAGGAATCACAGGGGAATCTCACTGCTAGACACTGGTTATAAAATCTTAGCAGCTATCATGGATTAAAGGATTCGAGAGTGGATGGAAAAGAAGGATTTATACAAGGAGAGTCAGGCCAGTTTTAGGAAAAAGAGATCTAAAAGAGACCACGTACCTTTAACTGCTTTGCTAGTAATTAGCTTAAAAGGGAAGGTGGAAAACTCTATGTTGCATTCGTTGACGGGGGCACAGATCGCTTTGAAACAAATAGAGAAGTGAGGCAAGGATGCCCGCTGAGCCCTACACTTTTCGATATCTTTATAGATGATATGGACGAAATCTGGGAAAGAAAAAATGAGAGCGGAATGGTCATAGACAAAGAAAAGATCTTTGCTTCGAAATTTGCAGACGATCTAGCGATTTTGGCGGAATTTCCGGAAGGACCTAAACAAATGTTGAAGTCTTGAGAGGGCTACGTTGTTAAAAAAAATTGGAAGTAAACGTCAAGAAATTAAATGTGATGATCTTTAGAAATAGACGTAGGAAAAAGAATGCAACAGAAGAGTGGAGGTTTAACGGAAAAAAGTTAGAGGTTGTAGAGAAATTTAAATATCTTGGATATTGGTTTACATCTGGAGGGAAACACAGAACACATTGTGGTTGAAATGGTAGTTAAAATGCAAAAAGCAGCAAATGCGGCATGGGGAGTCCTAAAAAGGGCAAGAATATGAGGTTTGGGCAAGAGACTCTACATAATGGACGTTCTAGTTAAATCAGGAGGGCTATATGGAGTAGAAATCTGGGGCTGGGAAAAATGGGATAAAATAGAAAGGGCTCATAGGAGGTACATAAAGATGGCGATGGGTTTAGACAAAAACACGCCAGATTACATCTGGAAGATGGAATCCCGCAGAGTTAGTCTTGAAATCGAGGCAGAGAAAAGAGCTTTCAAGTATGTTAACGACGTTCTAAGCATGGGGGATGAAAGACACTCAAAGATATGTTTCAAGGAAGAAATAGGGAATTTAGAAAATAAAAATCCATCTAACTGAGGCAAAAAAGCAAAAATAGCTTTCAATGAGACAGAAGATGGTGAAACACTTGGATTATTATGGAAAGGCAGGAGGAAACAACTAAAAACTCAGAACGGAATATAGGGACAAAAATTGAACAGGAGATTCAAAAAAACTTGGGAAGGATAGACGAGGCTACCTACTGTAAGAACTATGGTAAATGGAAAACAGAGATGGGCAGGGAGAATTTTTGGGAAATCAAGGACTTAGGATACTTGGAAAAAGAACAGTGGGGTAGACTTCGGTGTGGAAATGTCGGGAAGTCAGGCAATAAGGGGTTTAGGAGCTAAATTGTAGGCTTTGCCAGAGTGAAGTTGAGGATATGGAGCACATATGGGAATGTATAAGGGTAAAGGAACTGATTGACAAGAGATTCATCGCCACAATGTCAGGGAAACCGATTCCCGGTCTCTGCAGATATGCTAGAGCATTTGAACGATTAGCAAGAGAAAGGTCAAATAAGAATAAGAGGGAACAGGAGTGTGAGGATAATCGAGTAGAGAATGATGAGTGAGTGGAATCAAATAATCAATATTGTTCAATCCTAATGTTAGTTATGTAAGATTCTAAATCTCCAAATCATTGTACGACACTAGCGCCAACTAGGCTCTATTTTTGATTCAATACACAGTGTACACTGCCGGTCAGTCTTTGACTAGCGGCTGTACCGACACCATGTATTTTCTTATATTGAATAAACGACATTTTACATAATTCCCGTCTTACAAATTTCAGAAGTGGGATTTTATATCCAAATCGTCAATAGTGGATCGCGAAATTGCGAGAACAGTGATTTTTTACTTTTTTTTTTCGTAAAATCTTTTTATCGCGAGGCTTGGCAAGCGAAGCTGACTTGCCCGACGCGTCGTGTCGGTATTCGTACGCGCTTATGTTTTCCACACTTCCGAACCTACCAGTGATCTCAGTTTTCCTTTTGATCTTATTTTTGTGGATACGCGAGTGTGTTATTGTGAATTTTCGGATCGAAAAGCATTCTCCTACGGAAAAAATCTAGTGACGCCGATTTTCCCACAAGCGTGGCGTCGGCATTCAGACGCGCTCACGTTTTCCCACACTTCCGAACCTATCAGTGACTCCAGTTTTCCTTCTGATCTTCTTCTGTGAATACGCGAGTGTGTTATTGTGAATTTCCGGACCGGAAGCATTTTCCTGCGATAAAAATCTATTGACGCCGATTTTGCCACAAGCGTGGCGTCGGCATTCAGACGCGCTCACGTTTTCCCACACTTCCGAACCTATCAGTGACTTCAGTTTTCCTTCTGATCTTCTTCTGTGAATACGCGAGTGTGTTATTGTGAATTTCCGGACCGAAAGCATTTTCGAATTTCCGGACCGAAAGCATTTCCCTACGGAAAAAATCTAGTGACGCCGATTTGGCCACAAGCGTGGCGTCGGCATTCGGATGCGCTCACGTTTTCCCACACTTCCAAACCTATTCGTGACTCCAGTTTTCCTTCTGATCTTTTGAAGATACGCAAATGTTAAGTGTGGAATACGAATTGAGAAGCAGTTATTCGTGAACAAAATTCTAGTGAAACTGATTTACCCGCACTCGCGGTATCAGTTCCGTACTTGCAGTACGGATTCTACGCTTTCGAACCTTACAAATCTAGCAATGACTCCAGTTCTCCCTACGAAATTTTTGTGTGAATACGATAGTACAAGAGTGTGATTTCGGATTTGTCTCCTGACAACATACCATGGATCCTATTAACTTTAAGGTAGCAACAATCAAGGAGGTATGCGCAATTCGTGGACATACGGCACAAACTCGAAATCATCCGACGACTCCAGGAAAGCAATCGTACAGATAATTGGTTAAATGAAGCCCGTGCGATTCAGTCCAATGAACAATACGACGATTTCGATGGTGACGAAACCAGCAGGCCACCCTCATCATACCGTGATGTAGCAGGCAGCTTACCCCTACCAAACCGTGACGTAGCAGGCAGCTTACCCCTACCAAACAGTGACGTAGCAAAAGGGCTAGTTCCACTAACCCAGAGGCAAAATCATCTACTGCAAAGATACGAGGACCGAGAAGTTGAGTTCCTACGACAAGAACGCGACCTGATGCAGCGAGAACTTGAGCTTTCAAGACGTGAGCTCAAACTTGCACGCAGTTCCCCTGCAAGTAATGTGGTTCAACAGCCACCTCGGCACATAAATATAAACACGTTGAAGGACCTACTGAGCGACTTCGAGGGCACTGAGACAGACTTCAGAAAATGGCAAGAGCAGTTTCAGCTGATCTACACAACGTACGAGTTAGATGACTCCTCCGGACGGCTACTGATAGGTGCAAAACTGAAGGGAAGGGCTTTGAAGTGGTTCCACTCGAAACCAGAGTTCATCGGCATGACTGTAAAGAATCTTTTGAACGAACTAAAAAGGATGTTTCATCATCGGCAAAGCAAAATAACTCTCCGGAGAAAATTTGAAAGCAGGTCATGGAAATCTACCGAGACATTCAGTGATTATTTCCACGAAAAAATCATTCTTGCTAACGCAGTGCCCATCGAAGACGGAGATGACCTGATTGAATACCTTATCGAAGGGATCCTAGAAACTTCACTCCGCATTCAAGCCAGGATTCAAAGATTCAGAGATAAAGGGAGCATTCTGGAAGCTTCCGAGAAAATATCTCTGAAGGATGAGTCGAAAGTCACTCGAGAGAATAATAGAAGTGCCATTTCGAAAGGTCCTAATTCCACAACTGGAACAAACGATGTCAAGAATATGAAAGTATGCGTTGCTACAATTGCAGCAAATTTGGCGGCGTTTCGAGCGATTGTGGAATGCCAAAAAGACAGGCAGGAGCCTGTTCCAAATGTTTCGAAATGGGCCACCAATCGAAGGACTGCCCAACAAAGAACAAGCAGCAGCAGAGAGGGAACCAAGTCAGCAACGTGTCAGAGAGTCTACTAGAAGAGAATCGAGAGGAGCAGATTGGTATGGTATCCAGTTCCCTACATTCTGCAGTTCAACCAACGAGGAAAACCGAAGGAATACCAATCGATGAACAGTGTTTCAAGACAGCTACGTACGAGTTTGATACTGGTAATAAGTGGTGTGCTGTCCCACTGGATACACTTTTGGATACAAGCAGTCCAATAAGTTTCATCAAAAAGAGTCTTGTACCTGGAGTACGTATGAAGTCACATGCCCCGGAATCGTGTAAGTATAGCGGAATTAATGACAGTTCACTTATCCGACTTGCTGTTGTATTTCCGAATGTTCATTTGAATAATGTTAAACGCGAAATAGAAATTTTTGTGGTACCAGATAATACTATGCGATCCTATGTCGTGCTGGGACCGCCCTAGAGAAATTTAATTTGGGGTTAATATCCTTGTCAGAAATTGAGGCCGAGGTAACGGACAAATTTTCGATATCGATGTGTCAGCGGACGACCTTGTAAATTCTCTGGAGATAAATCAAGGAGTAGATTTCCAAATTAAAACAGAATTGAAGAAATTGTTTGTTAACGAATATTTGAACCGAAAACGTCCAGAGTCTCTGAAGATTAAAGCAGAATTGAGCCTACGTTTAACTAATGACCGCCCCATAAATTTCGGTCCTCGGAGACTCTCTTTTGAATAAATGGATCGACTCCAGAAAATTCTAGACTCCTTGTTAGAAAGAAAAATTATCCGCGAAAGTGAATCCCCGTATGCTTCACCAATAGTAATGGTACGCAAGAAAAATTCGGAATTGAGACTTTGCGTGGACTACCGGTTTTTAAATAAAATCACCTTGAGGGACAATTATCCGCTACCATTGATCGAAGACCAGATAGATAAATTGCGCGACAAACTCTATTTTACTTTACTCGACTTGGAAGATGGGTTTCATCATATCGACATGGCACCGGATTCGATTAAATATACTTCGTTCATAACGGTACTTGGTCAGTTTGAGTATTTGAAGGTACCTTTCGGACTCAAGACAGCTCCTTCCTAGTTTCAAACATTCGTGAATACCGTACTCGCGGAACCAATAAAGTCTGGTGATGTGGTAGTCTATCTGGACGATATTCTCATATCTACTGAGACCTTGGAACACCATCTAGAAATTCTAAAAAGGGTCTCTGTTCTTATGTCTGAAAACCACCTTGATTTGCGCATGGACAAGTGTAAATTTCTCCAAACTGAATTAGAGTACCTTGGGTATAACATTACAAAAAATGGTGTAAGTCCAACAAATCACGGTGTCGACGCCGTCATCAATTTCCCTATACCTCAAAAAATACGAAACGTTCAGAGTTTTTCAGGATCGTGTGCCTATTTCCGCAAGTTCGTGGAAGGATTTTCTATTATCGCTAAACCTCTTTACGATTTGTTTAAGAAAAACGTGAAATTCGATTTCGGTGCTAACGAATTTCAGGCTTTTGAATTACTAAAAAATAAATGAATGGAGGCTCCAGTCTTGAGTATCTACAGTCCCACTGATGAGACCGAACTCCATTGTGACGCGAGTAAATTAGAATACTGATCGGTTCTACTTCAGCGCAAAAATGATAAACATTTCTATCCCGTATTCTATTTTTCGAAGAGGACAACGGATGTTGAAACTAGATACCATAGTTTCCAACTCGAAACTCTGGCCGTGGTTTATTCTCTTAGGCGTTTCCGAATTTATCTCCAGGGCATCCTGTTTAAAATAGTCACTGACTGCTATGCATCAAAATTAGCTCTAGATAAAAGAGCCATTAGCCCACGTATTGAAAGATGGTCAGCCGAATTAGAAGAGTATGACAAAACTTTCGAACATCGATCAGGGGAAAAGATGAAGCACGTTGACGCGCTTAGTCGAGCAATGAACATTATGATTGCCGAGGACGACACCTCAGAATCGAACCTATCGATTAGTCAAAATCTTGATCCCACTATCAAGGAATTGCGCGAAAAATTGCGAAACTGCGAAGATAAATTGTACGAGATGCGTAACGGCCTAGTTTATAGGAAGTGTAATGGCGAAGTCCTATTTAATGTACCCGAAAAAATGGTGAGCCATGTAATTAGAAAATACCACGACGAAATGGGCCATTTCGGGTCAGAAAAAACTTCCGAAGCAATTCTTAGGAATTACTGGTTTCTGCGAATGACCGAGAAAGTTAAGAATCATATTGCAAACTGTTCGAAGTGCGTAGCTTTTTCCCCTCTACAGGAAAACGAGAAGGTTATCTCAACTCGATACCAAAAGGAGAAGCTCCTTTTCCAACTTGTCACATTGATCACTTTGGACCCATCGATAAGCGAATTGCGATAAAGCAGCACATTTTATTGGTTGTAGACGGGTTCACGAAGTTTGTTAAACTTTACTCTATTAAAACTACGGACAGTAAGGAAACGATAATCTTTCTCAGCGAATATTTCAGGAACTATAGCAGGCCAAAAACCATAGTCTCCGATCGTGGAACTTGTTTCACGTCACAGGAGTGCAGAAATTTTATAGACGAAAATAACATTTATCATGTACTAATTGCGACTGCGTCACCAAAAGCGAATGGACAGGTAGAGAGGGTGAACAGAGAACTAGGCCCGATGTTAGCGAAAATTTCTGATTCCTCCTCAGGTAATCATTGGTATAAAATGCTCGCTGATACTGAGTTTGCTCTGAATAACGCTGTTCATAGCACGATCGGTGTTAGCCCTAACATATTGCTTTTCGGAGTCAACCAGCGAGGTAAAACGATTGATCCAGTAGCGGAGCATTTAGAGCAAACTACGCACAGCAAAGACACCCGCGATCTCAAACAGATTAGGTCTGAAGCGAGCGAGAAAATTGTAAAAGCTCAGGACTACAACAAGAAGCATTTCGATAAGAAACGAAAGGATCCTCACTCATACGAAATTGGGGACTTTGTGACGGTAAAAAATTTTGATAGTACAGTTGGTGTTTCGAAAAAACTCATACCACAATATAAAAGTCCTTATGAGGTATCTAGGAAATCGCGTAACGATAGGTACATCTTGAAGGACGTTGAAAATTTTCAATTGACGCAAAAACCATACATTGGTACCTGGGAAGCTTGCAATATGAAGCCTTGGTGCTCAGAACTTGTTGCGGTAATATGCGGGACTTAGCGCGAATATCCTGCGTAATTATGAACGACGAATTATCGACCAAATGTATTTATGAGTTCGGGTCGAACTTTAAGTCAGAATGGAAGAGTTTGTAAGAATCTAAATCTCCAAATTATTGTACGACACTAGCGCTAACTAGGCCCTATTTTGGATTCAATACACAGTGTACACTGCCGGTAAGTCTTTGACGAGCGGCCGTACCGACACCATGTATTTTCTTATATTGAATAAACGACATTTTACATAATTCCCGTCTTACAGTTATTAGAAGCGTGTGAATTATTTATAATGTTAAATTTTGTAAAGATGAATAACAACAGTCCAAATCAGTGCCAAAACACAAGTTGTATCTACTGTGACCTTTATATGATAATTGAATATTAAATAGGGGTTTTATTGTTAAGGCAACAAGACTGCAATTGAATATAAGGGGAGTATCTTAGGCTGTAACGACTAATGTAAAAACCTTAAAAAAAGGTGTACATGTGAGAAATAAATTTTATTCTATTCTAAATTAAGTGTCTTTAATTTGAATACTGATTAGAGGTCACAGAAAGATCATACTATTGAAAATTTGGTTTTCGAGGGCATTTATTTAATACCGGAAATATTAATTTTTAATATCTCGGATATTCTGGTTTAATATCTGACATTGTAAGTTCTGCTATTTTGATATATGTGGATTCAATATCTTAGATAATTTTGTTTGATATCTTGAATATTGCTAGGCAAAATCTTCGTTTTATTATCTGCGGATGCTTTGATTCACTATCTAGATTTCTGTCCCATAGTTAAATCGCTAAGATATTTACGGTTATATCTAAATATTCTGTTTTAATATCTATTTTTCTCCATGTGAGACTATCAATGGATAGCAATGGATATCAACATTTTTTCGATTATTATTAAACTGTGCATCTCGCAAAATTTGATTGCCGTAAATAAGAACACTCCAAGTCTCAAAAATGGTTCGAAGGAAAAGAATGATTCATTTACTATTTTCGCAATTATTATTATTATATTATTTATCAGCATTTGGAACTCGAAAGTTCATTGCCTCATCTACCCGAGACCGCCACGCGT
>WSXT02017530.1:0-14297 GCA_011762715.2 Neuroterus valhalla
TTGAATGACAGTTGCTCCCAGGTGGGCCTTGCGGTGGTTGTTCAACCAAATTTTAATTTATATATATATATACACATTCATATATTCATATATTCATATATACATGTATATATTCACATATATACATTCTCGTTCTCCGTCTTCGCAGGTCATAAAAATGCAGTCACTTTGGAAATCTCATCTTGTACAAACACTTGTAGTGTAGTGTGCTAATGCATGTTAACTTAAAAAGGATGAAAAACTATTTTTTCACCAATGAAAAAAGTCTATTATATATTTCCAGTCAATTGCAGTCACTTTTCTACCACAAAAAGTACTTAAAAGTGGCTGAGACAAGATCTTTTTATGAACAATCAATAAAACAACTATTTGTTTATTGATAAAAATATGTAATATATATATATTACATTTTCAGACAATCATAAATATTTTTTTGCCACAAAAATACTCAAAATGTTCAACACAAGATTTTGTTATAAACAATTAATAATAAAATTATTTGTTTATTAATAAAAAGATATGTATTCCATTTCCAGACAATTATGATTATTTTCTTGGCACAAAAGTACTAAAATAATACTCGGAAGCGGTTATAACAAGATTTCGTTATACACACTGATTCAAAAATTATTAAAAATAATGTATTCATTGATAAAAAATATTTTACACATTTGGCATTAATTACAATTACTTTTTTGCCACAAAAGTGCAAAAGAATGGCCAAAAAGTAATCAAAAGTGGTGACAGCAAAATTTTGTTATGAACAATTATTTGTTTATTAACGGAAAAAGACGCATTATGCATCTGGAATAAATTTTACGCACTTCCTTGGGACATAAACTTTGAAATGTGGCCGTACTTCTACTTTACGGTACACTCAGGTGCCCCTATGCAGAGAAAGTGCACTTTGCAAAGTCATATCTCGTGACCTATTAGGGCTAGGACACTTTTTTTTAACATACGCTAAATTAGCTCCACTTTTATTTATTCTTAACGATTTTTGTTGTGAGACTCGCAGGAAACGAGGTTATTCCAAAAAACAAAACCCCTCCGTTTTTGGTCAAAAATTACTAAAAAAAACGGAATTTTTGAAACCTCACAATTTTCAGAGTAATAAGGCTAAAAGACTTTATTTTTCTTAGGTGTGCGCAGATTTTTATAAACTCTATTTCATCTCCTAGAATCATCAACGTAAACTTACTCTGAAACGATTTATTTAGAAAAACTTGAAATTTTTTTGTTTGCCCCTAAAAAATGGCAAAAACAGTCAACTTTGAGGGGTCATAACTCATGACCTATTATAGTTGGAACATTGTTTTTTTTTTTTTTGGAATCACAGGAAATTGAGTCTTCTTTACCTCACCTTTAGAACATTTATCTGTAAAGTAATTAGGAAGGAAGGTATAGAGTGGTTTTTGAGACTAAGCGATTTTTCGCTGAAAATCCAAAAAATTGGGCAATTTTCAATGTACCATAACTCGGAACCTATTGAAGATAGCAGATTATTTTTTCAACAAAATTTTCACATAATTTAGTTTTCTTCCTTACACTCTTTGAACATTTTGCTCTACGATGCAATGGGAATAACCTGTACACCGCGAAATTCGGAAATGTTTCCAAAAAAAAGAAACCGGGTTCCCCCTCCTAATCGAGGACACTTTTTTGATATGTCAAAGAAGACCCCTTAATGAAGCGTTCTCGAAAAAAAAAATTGGAAAAAGGAATTTTTCGGGAGAGAAAGTACCAGATGCCTAGACTATAAGCTCTTCCACAGTGCGAGGAGGAGTCGAACTCATAACCACACGGAGTGGGTCCAAGCTCATGCCTTGGCCCTCACATTCAACAGATTTCAGCGTCATATCCTGTCAGTATCGCTTGAAAGTACTTAATATCTTTGAAATTTTCTTTTCAACCACGTTGGACCGTTTTTAGGACCAGCCTTCCAGACTTTCACCGGTTCGGTCGAGGGGCTAATCACTCTCGAATCAGTGTGAACGTTAAAATTTAACGTCCACCTTACTGACGTTATTGACACTGAGTAGAAGGTACTCGCCTTATTCGCTTTAACTGAAACCGTCATACTACAAATAATTATAATTATAATTTCAAATCAATATGATTTTTTTGTGGTTTTTTTTGTTCACTACATAAACTTTTTGGGCTTTTTGCTTGTTTCGAAAAATTAATTTTCTTGTGGAGTTGCTGCCTCACGTAAGTCTAGCACTTTTACATCCAATAATGCAGAATAATAAAAATCCAAAAACACCAGAATTTGGGGATCTTGAAATCCGCAAAAAAAATGTGAGAAAAAAACCCTCAAGTCCCAAAACCTACCCCTTTCATAAAATTTGAATCGAACTTACCCACAATGCTTTTTCGGTTCAAACTCAATGCTAAAAATCAACCCCTTTGTACCACGTACATATGACTTTGTCTAAAGTAATCTTTTTGCGAATTTTGAAGTCCAAATGGAGTCTCTGATCGTTGTACTTCTCGAAAATACCAACTCAAATTTCGCGGCTGAAACCCGTCACGTTGAAAATTAACCCCTATTACCCAGAAATGTTCTTTTTACGAATTTCAAAGTTTCAAAGAAGTCTATGATGTGTGGACTCCTAAAAAACACCTACCCCGATTTCCGTACTCAAACCTTTAACCTTGAAAATCAACCCTTTTTTATCCCAACATAAGACTTTGTCTCAAAATGATGTTTTTGTGAATTTCAGAAACTTGATGCAGTCTCTGATTTGTGAGCTCCCCGAAAATACTCTACCCGATTTTTTGGCTCACACTCTTAATGCTGAAAATCACCCTTTTCGTACCACGTACCACTTTGTCAAAAAATAATATTTTTGGGATTTTCAAAACCCTAATGTAGTGCCTGATTTTTGGACTCCACGAAAATACCCACGCTGATTTTTTGGTTCAATCCCAATGTTGAAAATCATCCCCTTTGTATCACGTAGACATGCCCTTGTCAAAAAATCATCTTTTTGTGAATTTCAAAGTTATAATGGAGTCTCTGATTTTTGGGCTCCTGAAAAACACCTATCCCGATTTCTGCACACGAACCCTCCACATTAGAAATCAACCCCTTTGTACCACGTTCATAAGACTTTGCAGGAAATGATTTTTTTGCGACTTTCGAAGCCTTAAGTCTTACTCGAGAAAAAAAATAGAAATTCCGAATGAGCTGAAAAATAGATTTTATTTACAAACAAATTATTATGTGAATAACTAATCGACATAAGTTTCTGTTTTGGGTTCGGTTGGTAAAGTCTCGCGCGCTTCTATTAGTTTGCTGAATTAGGACAAAATGATTCTCTTAAAAAACATTTTTGAAAGTAGAGTGTATCATATATATTATAGCGCGCTGGGGTGTTGCATCTCCCTCTACAAATATATAGAGATTCGACACTTTACCAGGATAAAATAAAGTTGATACACGCTATTTCCGAAAATCTTTGTTAAGGCAGTTTTCTCTGGGAAAGTCGAATCATGTATTTAAAACGGATTCATAATGATGAATATCGAACCTTAAAGAGATACACTTCGAGATCCTCAACCTCAAGAAACCACAGAAAAAATGTCTTCCGAGCCTGGGTATCAGACCAGGTTTATTAGATGTTTATGGTGTCACTAAATCTGAACCCGAGGTCCAAAAAATGCTAGCACGCCAGGGTCCTGAAATGATCTCAGAAAACCTCAAAAAGATTTGAAAAGAAAAAATCTACACCTGTC
The DNA here is from genome assembly GCA_011762715.2 of Neuroterus valhalla. NCBI lineage: Eukaryota > Metazoa > Arthropoda > Insecta > Hymenoptera > Cynipidae > Neuroterus > Neuroterus valhalla. The sequence goes on from WSXT02017530.1 coordinate 3,742, forward strand.
AACCCTGACGTTCTTTGATTTCGGACTTTGTATTCCCCCAAAAAACGTTTAATAAACATGGTGCAACTCCCAGACTCGGAAAAAAAATTTGTATGATGAGAGACCTAGAAAATACGAACCGGAGGGAACGCATCGCAAGGTGGGGTTACTCTGCATGGGGAAATAAGGGACTTTCATTTGGGGAACTTGTACTGAGGAGTGATCTCCTCAGAAAGTAGAAATAAAGCCTCTTGGAACATCAAGGGTCTGAGTTCTTGTGCTTCCATGCCAAGATGTTATCACCGTGTCAAGGGATGAAGGGCACCAAGGTTACGAAAATATTTATATTGAAATGATTTACATTGGCATACGAATAGCATGAAAATTATATGATGTTATGTATTTATTAGAAATGTGCAGGCAGATAAATGTCGCTTAAAAATATTTGGTATACTTCGCATGCTCGCAGCGCCGGATTAACATTTTTCGGGGCCTGGGGCTAAACCTCGGAAGGGGCCCTCTTATGGGCAGAGAAAATCCCAATTTCCAAGAAAAGCACGAAAACAAATAAAAATATTTTTAAATTACTTATTATCAAGAAATTTTTTCCCATATTTTACAATTATGGACCTACTGAATCTTTAGTGTAATTTATCATTGCTTGAACCTATATTGAGACTTGGAATATTTGTTTATACTTTCTCCCTGTTACGGGTTTGAGAGTCTCGGCATCACCTTCTCTCTATTCCTTTGCACACCTTACCACTTACTCAGGAGTGAGGGGGACCTACAGTTTACGGTGAGTTCCGAACCACCAAGAGCAACAGGTACTTAATACTTGGAGAACTTAAAGAACTCTAGAGGTACCGGGCTAACGACTCTCCGTGGCCCGCCGAAGCCCTTCCAGAGTGTGAGGCGGGAATCGAACCCACAACCAAACAGTACCGTGGGTCCAAAGCTCATGCCTTACCCCCACAACCAACTGACCACTCTGCTTGAACCTATATTAAAATATGGATCACAAACAAATTTTTTTACAAAATTTTCTAAAAATTATCAATTTTTTCATAGATTTCATAGAACTTGCCTTACGGGATAATGTCCCAAGGCTTGAATAAACTCTAAACTAAACTTGCTGTAACATACGTGAACTTGTTCAATCTTTTCTGGGGTCAGGGGCCCTTCGGTCCCCTGGGGCGTGGGGTACTAGCCCCACCGTGCCCTCTAGTTAATCCAGCGCTGCATACTCGCAAGCTCTTCCACCTTCAACAAAACGAAAATTATCCTGGTAAATGGAGGTAAATGGAGGTTTGAGAACAAAAAACAAAACTGAAATATTAAAATGGGTAAAAATTATCAAAGCATAAAATTGGAGGTAAACATTCAAGCATTGTCGATAAAGACAATATATACCGGGTAACTTGAACCAGCACAATAAACAACAGTTCAAACCTCGCTTCAAAAATGCATTTTCCAGATTTTTTTATCATAGGTGTAAGCAAGTCAATTTTTCAAGGTCAATAGGCTGAAGAATAAACGTACATTTCAGAAATCAGGATCCAGCTAGTGAATTAATTCTCGCAATAAGCCAGCTGTTAGGGAACATATAGAAACAACAAAACAACAATCCACAAATACGAGCCCTTCTACATAACGTGGAAGAGTACAATAGCTAGTCCAAAGAAAAGAAAGACATTAACCATAACAGAGGAGAGAGTGTAAATGCTACGAATTCGAATCCAGGAAATAGAAGGAAGCAGTACAATGAAACGGAGTGCACAAAATTTTTTTTGAAATCGTTATTCTTCGGATGTATATTTATATAATGGATATGATAGGTAGATGAAATAGACTTGATTAACATTTGACATCGGGATCCATCACTCTCTGTTCATAATTCAATCGTCCCGAAGAAAATTCATCTGTTGGTGGAAAAGTTTTTTTGTTTTGTTTGAAGTGTATTATTTCACAAAGAGAAGTCTACTATTTTATTCTACGTTCGGAACTATTCTCATCTCGTTGAAACTTCTACTAGTCGCCTCAACCAATTGAATGATTTTCTTGGAAGTTCAACTATTTTCTTGAAAAGTGAATTCTTTCGGTTTGAAGTAAACTATTTTCATTTGAAGAGTGTTCTATTGTTTCGGGTTGTATTTATTCTCTTCCCTCTTATGAGTTTGAGGGCCTCCTTGACATTTACAAGAGGGTACACTGCTAGAAATGGTTTTGGTGTTGCAGCTAGAAAAATGTTGCCGAGGAAATATAACTGAATTAGCGATTCTTTTTAGGTGGAAGAGTAAACTATATATCCCAGATACATGAACCATTTATCTCTTGCAGATAGAAAACTTGGGAGACAAATCTGTTATCATTTGCTTTATCGTTTAGCTGTTATGTATGAATAATATAGCATCAAGAACATTTGTTGCTCACAGATATACACTCGTAGCTGCTGCCCAAGTGTAAAATACAGCGTTGTGCCAATGCATACAACAGGCGCAGTACCGTGCCAGTTATAAAGAAGGCGTTATGCCAGTATCAAAACTCAGTACCACGCCAAGCGTTGGGAAGATACTGGTTTTGTATCGGCGAGGTACTGATCAAGTGCTCTCCCGTGTCTCGGTACAGTAACGGTTTGGTACTGGCGCAGTAGAGAAATGTGAACAATGGTTAAGTTCATCTTTCAGCACTATGCCAAGCGTTGGCTCGGTACAGATTCGATACTGGCAGAATAAAAACTTTGATTACCGGTTACCTTCCAGATACAGTATTATGCAGTGTGTCGGCTTGGTACAGGCTCAGTACTGGCAGACCACTAACTTCTATTGCCGGCTAACTAACGTCCACATCATCATGCCATGCGTTGGCTCGGTAAGGGCTCAGTACTGGCAGAGTAAAAACTTCTATTGCCGGTTATTTACCAGAAACAAGATTATACCGTGCGTTGGTTCGGTACTGGCTTAGTATTGGCAGACTACAAACTTCTATTGATGGTTATCTAACAGCCACATCATTAGGCCATGCGTTGGCTCTGTTTAGGCTCAGTTCTGGCTGAGTGCAAACTTCTATTGCCGATTATCTATTAGCAGCAGTATTATGCTATGCGTTGGCTCGGTACAGATTCGGTGCTGACAGAGTACGAACATTGATGTTCAGTTATCTACCGGCCACATGATTATGCCGCGTGTTGAATCGTTACTGGCTCAGTACTGGCAGAGTAAAAACTTCTATTGCCGGTTATCTAACGGCCACATCATCATGCCATGTGTTGGCTCAGTAAGGGCTCAGTACTGGCAGAGTAAAAACTTCATTACCGGTTATCTACCGGAAACAAGATTATACCTTGCGTTGGCTCGCTCCGGGCTTAGTATTGACAGACTACAAACCTTCATTGATATTTATCTGACGGCCAAATCATTAGGCCATGCGTTGGCTCGGTGCAGGCTCAGTACTGGCAGAGCGCAAACTTCTATTGCCGATTGTCTATCAGCAGCAGCATTATGCTATGCGTTGGCTCGGTACAGATTCGATGCTGGCAGAGTACAAACATCAATGTTCAGTTATCTACGGGCTACAGGATTATACCGTGTGTTGAATCGTTACTGGCTCAGTACTGGCAGAGAACAAACTTTCATTGCCGGTTTTCTACTGACTATCTACTACAACATATATCCCAAGTGGGAAATTCGGACCTATGCCGGTCATTACGAATGGCATAGTACCGCGCCAGTTGTGAAAGCGGAGAAATCCCAGTATTGCATGCTGGTACTACGCCAAGTATCGGCACAATGCTTGTGTAACACTGGCGCGGTACTGAACCAGTACTAAATCTGAATGTTGGCCAGCAACCGATTTAGTATTTCTCCCGTGGGTTGGCGTGGTACTGGCTTAGTACCAAATCAGTACCGGTTATCAGTGTTGGTCGGCAACCGACTTGAGAGTTTTGCCGTGGGTTCAAGTGGTACTAGCTTAGTACCAACCCAGTACCGAGTTCAAGTGCTGGCTGGGATACAGCTTAGTATTTCTGCCGTGGGTTGGCGTGGTACTGTCTTAGTACCAAATCAATACCGGTTCCAAGTGTTGGTCGCCAACCAAATTAGGAGTTTTGCAGTAGGTTCGAGTGGTACTGGCTAAGTACCAAACCAGCACCGAGTTCTAGTGGTGTCCAGCAACCGACTCAAGAATTCTGCCATGGGTTGAAATAGTACTGGCTTAGTACTTAACCAGTACTGATCCAAGTGCTGGCCTGAATACGGCTTAGGAGTTTTGCCCAGGGTTGGCGCATCTCAGTAAAGAGTAGAATTCCAATAATTTTGAAAATCTCTATTTTTGAAAATTAATTCATTTGACATTATCATCCGAGTCAGGTGACACGAGTCTTCGGTTACGCTTTTGGAGTTTTTGCTATTTTCCAATTATCTCTATCCGTTGTCGAGACATCTCATATTTTTGAACATTTAATTTCGAGGATTTGCGAGAATCTGTTAATTTTTTAGAAAGTAGCTTGAGACTATATACACTCATTAGATAACAATAATATGTTATTATTTTTGGGGGTTGGGCGGGGGGGGAAAGGTTTATCAGGGCAAAAAAAGGCACAATGGCACTCAGAAAAAAAAATGAAAAAAAATTGAAAAAAAGTCTAATATCTCTACGACCCTCTTTAAAGGATTTTAAATTTCTGAGAATTTTATTATTATTATTTTTCTTAGAATGTTTATTTTGCATAAATTTGAGATTTCAAATGTCTGGTTTTATGAATCTTAAAAAAAGTCCTTCTGATTGGTTGATATTTTCCGGAACGGGATTCTTTGAACTGTTATAAATGTATTCTTTTATATTCATAAAAAATCACAATGATGAAGTGTTAACGTGCAGCCAATGGTTTCCTGTTTTCCATTACGAATACCAACTGGCGTGATAGTGTAATGGTTAAGAGTCTCGACTAGAAAGCGTTAGGGAAATAGGTCTATGCGGAGGTTCGAATTCCCAGCGTGCGTGCGAATTTTAATTGTTATATATGCGTTAAAAATAACAGCTTCTGGATAAATCTAAATATGTTAATAATGAACCTGTAAATAGAGTGTGTGCTCCATTCGAACTCTTTTTTTTAGAGTAATTGTTAATGATTTTTGAATCTGTACTTTAGGTGGAGGCATAGTACCGTACGCAGTACACCCCCAGTACCAAATTTCAACTGACAGTCGTGTTACTTTTGGTAACAATGCCAATACCACGCCGTTCGTCATTCGGTATTATGCTCGTACTATACCAGTACCACAAATCCTTGTGCTATACTGGCGCGGTACGATAACGACTTAACAACAGCATAAAGCCAAGATTATGCTATGCATATATTGTTATTGTGCCAGTAGTAAAACTGTACTGGTCCGGTACTGACTGCCAGTGTCTAGCCAGGTTATCTTTTGGAAGTCAGCCAGTACCGCGGCAGAGTTTGAGCCTGCTTTGTGCCAATACCGCGCCAGCATCAAATTGTATAGTTTGGTACTGGCGCGGTATTGTGCCAGTTGTAAATTTCCACTTGGGCGTGGAGTAGAATCGCGCATGATGCGACAATTGTATTGATTTTGCTTTGATTCATAATTAAAATTTGAAGCACATGTATTTTCAAAGTAGAAGTTTATTTCTTTCAAATTTCAAGGACAACGGATGCTACCATTTCGTGATAAATTAGTTTTGTCTATACCTCAAATCAGAATTTATACCATTTTTATATAGTCTGAATTGCGCGACAACTGGGACTAATAGGCACGTGGCGCAAATGCAAGTGCAAATAAAACTTCGCCATAGCATTGGGATCACTGTTTCTCCCGGCTAACGACGCATATTTAAAAACACCGACCAGCATTTTGCATGATTAAGCACGTGGTTAAAGGAAAAGTGCAACTTTATTCTTATAAATGGATTAGACCATCCCGCTGACTAAAATTGAGGACCTACTATAAGCCTGGGTTCTCCTTGAATATGTGGGAATTTTTCGAGGTAAGTAGTCAAATATTTTAGATCGCGCTCATTAACCTAACAAATAATTGAAGGGTTCCACGTTATAACCGTGTAAGTGCCATTTTCTTGAAAACACGTTTTATTGGCCTAATAGTCCTCTAAATTCTACCGCACATTGTCTTGAAAGGATGTATAAAAATTCTAACCGGAATTGAGTTTTTAAAATTCGTGGTTTTCCATAACCGTGTAAGTACCATGGACTCACCTGCGCGACACTCATGCGCGTTCATCTTCAACGTAGTCTGCTTAATCGCGATGATTCACGTGTTGCCGGTCGATTTGTTTACCATTTTGAAAGTGCAATTTAAAGTATTATCTTGATATTTTTTAACGATTTTTCAAACTAACTGTTTCACTTTTCAGTCTTTTATTCGTCTCGGAATATGTTTTTAAAAATTTTAATATACGTTATATGTTAACCTGGGTCTAAGAAATGAAAAAAAATTTGGATGGACTTACACGGTTTTGACCGCAGTCGATTTTTGAGGTTATTTATCTCGAAAATTATCAACTTTTCACATTTTAATCATAATGAGAAGGTATGGTTTTATGTGAAAATTGACTTTCGCGGAATTTATGAAATCTCCACGTTTTGAAACCTCCTGATTTCGAAAAAGTAGTTTTTACGTTGGTGTCTGTCTTTCTGTTGTCGTCGGCACACTTTTTTGGAACCGGAAAAGAAAGAACGAGTTCGTTAACCAGCTATTTTGGATGAAAAATCGAAGAGGGGGAGCATTCTGAAAATTTTTTGGATTTTTTTTCTAAGACTCAAAAATTGGAAATACGGCTTCTTGTAGTAGGTAAAAAGTGAGACAATTTATTTCCATGATTTTTTTTTATGAAAACCAAATTGTCAGAGTTGTGGCATTTCCAAAATTCGAAAATATAAATGAAAAGGAGAATTTTCAGCCAAACCACGCAAGACATGAAAAAAAAATTAAAGAAAAATAATGTTTCTTTTTGGGAGCCCTCCAGGATTATGTCTACAACTTTTCGAGTTTTATCAAGAAATTCAAATTTTGGTCACACGATGAATAATGAAAAATAGAAAGATTCATTTTTTGGTCAAACTATGCAAGCTACGGGAAAATATATATGAACTAAACTTGTAAACCAAAAAAAAATCTACAAGTTTAGTAAAATTAACTTTTTGATAGGACAAGTAGTTTTTGCTTCCTTACAAAAAGCCATAAAATTAATTCATTTCCTTCAGGAAAAATACCCATTAAAATCAAATATTAAAATTTCTGAAAAAATGACTAAGGCTAACACACAAGATTGATAAAAAAAAGTTATTCACCCGAAAAATGTCTGTAAATTTGTTATAATTTTTCCCATTGGACGCGTAGTTTTTGTTTCAATCGTAAAAAATAAGATTGAAAATTGAAAAATTGAATTTCTAGAAAAACTACACAACATGTGAAAAAAATAAAGCAGAGAAGCTCTAACAAGAGAGAATCCACACTCATTAAATTAAAGTATAAGTAGTCGTCATTTCTCTCTTGAGTAATAAGCTCTATACAAGTGTAGGGAGGTGAAAAGACCGAGCGCGGAGCGCGAGGTGAGAGTGCCATCGAGCGCGAAGTGCGAGATCCAAAAGACGCGCGCGTCAGGCGCGCTCAAACTTGCAAGCAAAGCGAGGTGCGCGCGATGAGAATGTGCCTGCGGAGCGGGCAGATTTTTTTGCTTTGAAGAACTCGATTTTTGAGAAGGTTTTTTCCTTCTCCTAAAAAATTTGTCCCGGTGGACTTTCGTGGTTTTGCCGTGGAGCTGTTCAAATTTAAGCATCTCAGATGCTTGATCGAGCTTGATTTTAAATACTATTGACCAACCAATAATCGGTGACGAAAATAATCATGATTCTTTTCCTTCTGCCGTAAGTATTCCTCTTTCTTTTTCTCTTAATCAGGTTTCCACCATTTTGTTGAAAAATGTATTTTTTGGGATGAAAATTAGTTTTTTGTCAGAGATTCAATTATTCTAGTCAAAGATTAATATTTCAGTAAAAAATTCTCCGTGTAGGCAGTTGGTCGTGAGGGCTAAGGCATGAACTTTGGACCCATGCGCTGTCTGGTTGTGGGTTCGATTCCCGCCTCGCACTCTGGAAGAGCTTCGGCGGGCCACGGAGAGTCGTGAGCCCGGTACCTCTAGAGTTATTCAAGTTCTCTAAGCATTAAGTAGCTGTTGCTCTTGGTGGTTCGGAACCCACCTTAAGCTGTAGGTCCCCCTCGCCCTTGAGTTAGTGGTGAGGTGCGCAAAGGAATAGAGAGGAGATTATACAGAGACTCTCAAACCCGTAACAGGCAGAGAGTATAAACAAATATTCCAGTAAATAATTCGTTTTTCTTCATTAACATTAACTACTTCTGTCAAACAATTACAATTTTATTCGAAAATTTATCATTTCATTTGAGAATAAAACATTTTGTTCCAAAGTTAGTTCTTTTCTGTTAAAAGTTGATGTTTTTTGTTATAAGTAATTTTTTCAAAGTGAAAATTTAACTTATTCTGAATAAAAATCTCCTAATTTTTAGTCCGTCAGCCTGCTGCCAAAAAGTTTGATGATAATATAACATATGCCCTTAAGGTACTTAGCATTTGCGCACATGGTGATTAATAGACAAGCAAAATCAGTGCGTCCCTATGGAACTTATGTAAAAAAAAACAATTTTTGGTCGAAAAAAAATTAATATCCTTTGTAATACGATAGTATAACGTATGCCGATCACACTTCACAATACTTTAACAAAGTAAACCATGAAAAAAAGTCGTCATACGTAGAGCGCAAGTCTGAGGCAATCGCGAAGGTCGACTGAGACCCTGAAAAATAACACCAATTTTTTTTTTTCACTGTTTACTTTGTCAAAATATTGCGAAGTGTGATCGGCATACGTTATACTATCGATTCACAAAGGTTATTAATTTTTTTCGACAAAAAATTGATTTTTTTCACATGAGTTCCATGGGGACGCACTGATTTTGCTTTTCTATTACTCACCATGTGCGCGAATGCTCAATACCTCAAGGGCATACGTTATATTATCATCACAATTTTTTGGCAGCGGGCTGACGGACTATTTAGTTAGAAGTTCATTTGTTTGGTTGAACATCGATTTTTTCCATATAATATTTAAGTATACAAATTTCAGGTTGACAGGTCATCTTTTTCACTAAAAATTGATTTACCTATTTGAAAATTCAACTCTCCCAGTTGAAGATTTTTTGTTATAGTTAAAAACTCTTGTGTTTTGTTCGAAATTGGCTTCTGAACTAAAATTTTCACTGTACCATTTGCGGCTGTAAATAATCATTTTTTTGATTTGAATCTCAATTATTTTTAAAACATTGCATTCTTCGGTGGAGAATGAATCTCTATTTGAAAATTGATCGTCTTGTTTAATTATTCACCTTCATGGTTGAAAATTCAATTGCTGCAGCTGAATAATTATTATTTGAGCTGAAAATTCATCTTCTTGGTTTGTAATTTCACTGTTACACTTGACGATTCCTAACGTGATTTGAAAAATGAATGAGATTGAAGAATGAACTGTTTTTGGAGAGAAAAATATCAGAACATCATCGTCTTCATGTCGGGCTCTTCCCTAACACACTTAAACCTAAACATCAAATGATGTAACATTATCCTTCTGTTATACGAAAGTCTGGTGTTCCAGTAAATTATCCTTGCGACACGTTTGAAGGGAAACACCAACCTTCGGTTCAAGACGCCAGAAGCACTACTTTCTATAATAATAAAGCTCACACTCTAGCATTGAAAGAGCAATTAGGGTTGGCAAATAGACTAGTGTGTCCGAGCGGACTCGTTTCAGTTTTGGAATTAGGCCAAGAAAAAACTTGTTTTCTTGATCCTCTTCTTCGCTTACCTCATGGATTCTTGTCCAGTGCAGTTGCAGAATATGCACATGTTAATTATAAGGGTACCATGAGCAAGAGGGATTCTTGTGTTATGATAGGACCATATATAGATGATGAACCTGAATTCGGTTTAGTGACATCTTCGTTTATTGATCCTGAGTGTGATTTTCGTTTAGTCTGTGATATTTTTTAAGGGGCTCGTACACAAATAATTTTCCAGAAAATTCAAAAATTTTTTTTCTCATTTTTGGTCACTATAAACATCTAAAAAAAGGATAGAAACCAACATTTTTCTCAAAGTGTGCTGACAGTGGCTGGAAAACGGAATACACCGCGAGGCCCCCCGAAGCGTTCGGAACGCACGGTGTGCATGAACCATCCGCTATTTTGAATTTTTCAATTTTGACGTCGGATTCGTTTTCAGTGTTCCCAAAAACCCAAAATTACCGAGTTTCACTTTTCTAGTCCCCATAAACTGCCCATAGGTATATTTATTTATATTATTTATTAACGCATTTTTCTCGAAACAGTGTTTTTTAAGCTGGCGGCCAAGATTCCGGCCGATCTACTGAATCGATTTGTCTCAAACCTGGAGGAAATTTTGATAAGGCCTATCGCTATCGCATGACCCTCGATCATAAGTTTTCATTAACATGTAACAATTTTTTTCAACAATT
>WSXT02017541.1:0-14297 GCA_011762715.2 Neuroterus valhalla
AAAAGTTATCGAGTTCACAAAATATTTTTGATTATTTTTTGTGCGATCAAATTTGGAATTTTCGATTTTTTGCGAGAATTCGAAAAGTCATATTAACGATCTTGTAGAGCTCCCAAGAAGAAACATTTTTTCTCTTTGACTTTTTTTTCAATCTTGCATTATTTGGCTAAAAATTCTCATTTTGTTTTATATTTTTGAATTTTCAAAATGCCACAACTCTCACCCGCGCTCTTCACACCGCTTATTTCTGTGTCTACATTGAGCATAAAAAATACTTGAAAACAGTAAATGGAAGCTAGAGAATTAGACTTTCCATTGCTGTAAATATAATAATGATTCATGCAGGTTTTATAGTTTTAAGGATGTTGCGAAAGTTTGTGTGATGTACGAGTTCACTAAGCTCCTGATAGTTTCTCCAGTTCTTCTCCTCACGCTATAATGCCGTACTGTTTCTACCTTGCTTTCGCGTTTCCCGTTGGCTTGTTCAGCCACTACAGTGTTTTCCCTCTCATGATTACGTTCGAACATTCGTTTTAGCTTTAATCAGTGGTAGAGAATGGTGAAAAGTGTTAAAACGCTATGGAAATACATCAAAAGAAAATGATTCTCTACTTATGGCAGAGCATTAGGCCAAAACTACCTTGAAAAAGTGTCATCCCTCCAGCACATGTGAAACCCTGCATTCATCCGCCCCTAAAGTTTCCAAAATTCCTGCAAAATACTGTAATTTTCGAAGTCAAAATGTCTTTACTGATTATGACACAACATTCAGCCTAAAGTACCTCAAAGGAATCGCATCCCTCTGGCGCATGTGGAACCCTCCTTTCATCCACCCCTTATGTTTCCGAAATTCGTTAAGAATACTCTAATCCCAAGAGTCAAAATGTTTCGTCATTTTATTTTATACCTATGGCTCGATCTATGACTTTACCCTTTATAAGCCATATATACTAGACATAGAACCAATTATGATACTCACTCTTTCAATTTCTTCCTCGCAAGTGTTCGCTGTGTTGCAAATGAATATGATCGTGCTGAGTTCGGCTTTTCAGTACGTATTTTTTTCAACTTGCGATCGTGATCTATGATTTCCATTCTCTGGGCAGGACTCCGAGAAAATATATCAATTATATTCATCGAAGCTGCATCACACTGTTGAAAATAAAATTACATACATTTATAATACTAAATTTGTGTAAATGTACCAAAACGTGAATAGAAGATGAGCTGGTACATCAGAACACACAACAGGCATTATGAAAAAATTACAGTGAAGTTCCGTTGCAATTTTTAATACCACTTGAGAAGGGAAACATTTAATAAAGTCAGTTATAGAATGTGCAATCATCAGAAGTTTTTGTTCTTATAAAAAAAGTGTTATAACGGTTGTGCACTATAAGTGTGACTTGTACGCAAATTTATCAAGGAAAACTAAACTATATTGTTAATTGAAGCAGTAAATGCACCCTAGCTGTTTTAATACGAATATATTCCAATTGTGCGTCAGTTAAATACTACTATTTCTTAAATTTTTAATTCCTAATATTGTACCTGATACTACATTGTCATAAGAAGGTTGTTCCAGAACTCAGATAGTTTTTCAAATTGTTGGTTCTTCCAGTAAAGAACTTCCGAAAGCTGTTAATAGTCTAGCTAGAATAGTTATGAATCCAATAACCCTGAATAAAGTTTTCTGGGACACTTCAAGCCGTTCCAGTTTGCCGTTCATGCTTTGGAAGATAGTTCTTAGAAGATGAAATTTTTGCCTTGTAAATCTTTTTCCCTTTTCAAAAACAGTTGTACCTTTCACTGTTTCTGAAAAAAACTGGCTGTTCCAGAAAATGAAATTTACTGAATACTTTTACTTCAACTCGCTTCCAAGGAAGAAGTTCCTGATATTTTTGGATAAAATTGAAGGACTTCTCCATAAATCTATTCTCAAGACGAAGAGCTATTTTGAATAGGCTTCATTTGCTTCGTTTATCAAAGGAACTTTGAGAAAGCTTAAACTTCCATCGGAAGGAATGTTAATTAGGACATATTTAAGTTTTCTGGTAAGTATTACTCTAATTGAATTATTCATCAATAAACAAGAAGTATTCAAACAGCGCATATTGAGAACTGGAGAGTCGAGAACTTCGTCTGGCCGCTGCGACTGGCATTATTATAGCCAATTAATATATCGGCTTAGACCACTAAATAAATATTGCAATATATATTGCCTACAAGTAGACATTTTTTCATCAACGGAAAATTTTCAATATTTACATCTTGAATTACATACAGATATTGACATCGTGTTCACAAACATTTAGGATAATATATTTTACAATAGCGGCAAAAATCAAGGATACTTGAACTTTAATGCCGAATCGGAGCGAAGAATGGATTCAGGAATTATTTTGAGCATAGTAAAATTGAAAAGATTAAAGTGGGTTCTTGAAGATACTTTTGCTAAATTCTTCAGTTTATTATAATTATCTACAAAGTATTTTTATATCATTCAAACGATAAATCTGCATACTAACTTAAAGCCAATGATCTATGTCGTACCTGTTGTAAAATATATTATTCTAGATGTATGTGAACACGATGTAAATATGTATGTATGACGTACTGTCAGACATAAATAATTTCTAACTTCTCTTTACAATTTTTATTTAGTAGTCTAAATCATAAATTAATTGGCTAAAATAATGCCATTAGAAGGGACTGGACAATTCGACGCGCTCACTCAACGCTATTCAAATGCTTCTATTTTTTGGAAGATTGATTCAATTGCAAGAGTACTCTACAAAAACCTCATTGTATCCTTATAAACATTTTTCCGATGTACATTTAGGCTCACTCAACATTCCCTTGCCAAACGAAGCGATTGAACATGGTCTAACATTATTTTGATACTGAATTCAAAAAATGAATAAATAGGCAACATTTTTCTTGAACAAAGCCAATCAATTTTAAATAGCTTATCTCCTTGGGAATAGTCTTGAGGTTGAGTTTTCCAATTTTCAACTGAAAATAACAGGAACTTCGTCTTTTGGAGCAAGTTAAAGTTGTATCCGTCTTATATTTCATTTTCTAAAAAAGTTTTTTTCTGTGATTTTCATAAACGGTAGAAGATACAACTTGTTGCAACAAGATAAAAGATACACTATGGAATTTCCTGTGAAGTGATATGTTGGAAAATTTCATTTTCAAAAAACGATTGTAAAGGCATCAGAGGCGAACACGAACAGACTGAAGCGGTGCAGCATACTTCATGCGGGGTTGTTAAATTCGGAGGCTCAATTAGTTTTCAAACTACATAACAAACAAATGTTTTCACAAAGTTCGAAAGTTGATTCAACCATAAGTATTCAAAAATAATTTCTATCACGATTCACGAAACAACCCTATGCAGTACTATAATTATATATTTTTAAATATCTGCTTTTTTTAATGGAAGCACTATTGACTATCTGACCAGGTAAAATAATCATATTACTGACTCAAAAACTTGACCGCGTTTGTTGTCAAGCATAAAGTTATTCCGTGTGGTCTGGCTGTAAAGGTTGTGCTAAGCTTTAATCCCGGTAACGTAAACACTGCCCACTGCATCGCTGCTTCAGTCATACTTAACCAAATAAATTTATGTCAAAGTTACTTAAATGAATTTCGTATGCAGATAAGTATGAAGAGCATACACAATCCTTTCAGTTAGGTAATTTCTACTTATTTTTCCTGTTTCTAGCCTCAAAAAATATAAAGAGTTGAAGGTACTTTCCATTTGAATGCCGTTCCATTCATTTCATTTTTTTGGTGCTCAAAATATGTGTTGTGGACAAAAAAACTTCAAAATTTCGTACTTAATCGAAAGAATATATTACTTATATGAGACATTAAAAATCTCATTATCATACTTCTCACAGGAAAGGAATTTCGACATTGTATTTTGTAAACTTTTTTCAGCATTAAAATATTTAGACACAAGAATGACAACTGGATAAAAAGAACAATTTTTCGAAACAATGCTACTGAAATTTTCAAGCAATTTAAGACATAATACATCGATACATATTACGATTATGCAATTATAGGTTTTCCTTTGTAAACGAGACGCAGTTTTCAGATTCATGAGATGTAAAACTAGAAAACGAACAATTTTTTCGCCGTTAGAAACAGTGAAGATGTTTTTTAAGGTTTATATATCTTTAGTCTTGAGTTCTTGGAGAACCCATGCTTCTATGATTTTATCGAAATTTTATATTTGAAAACCTGTGACAGAAAACGTATTTTTCTCATCCTGTGAAAATTCATTTGTTGTTCTTATCCAGTAGTATTTCTATGTCTTTATTTAGTCTGATTCCAAGTAAAAAATAATTGTATGTTCATTTTTTTACCTGTAACTGCAAGCGCTGATGAAATTTCAATTCTGATAAATTCAGAGGTGCATCCACGTGAAGTTTAAGCAAACATTTAATAGCTTCTTTGTACGTATTCTTAAGCGCATTCACATGTTCCGTCTTCATCAACCTCCGCACCAAATATCCTCTGGCATATGAGTTTATGATAGTAGCAGCCTTGATCTATTTTTTGAATTTAAAATATATATTAATGTTCTAACCTTCATAAGTAAATTTGGTAAATTCTTCATTAGGCTCATTTTTGGTTCTTCCAGTATAAACTTCTAAAATTATCTTGTTAGAATATTAACAAAATTCGTGGGTTTCAAATTTGAAAGTTATATTTCTACATATCTAGCGCAAAATATTGTACTGTATGAAAACAGAGGTAAAATAAAAATTACCCAACTTCGGCTTCAATCGTTAAGGAAGAATGGAACCACAACTCCAAGTTTTAAACTTTGTATGTAGATTTATGTATATTTTTATTAAGGTAACTCTTATAAATAACTTTTTATTTTGGATTCTGATGAGAAAATTCTCAGTACTACGAAATACGCGAGAAAAAACATAGTAGAAATTTGGAAAAAAAGAACAATGTTACCGCTTTTCCGAAGATTCAACTTTTTTTAATGCAAAATACAGGGAAAGGTCAAAAAGAAAAATATAAATTTTTCTTCTCGAAGAGTTTTGCGTTAAGTTCTTGTTCCATTTTTTGATGTTTTACACATTACTTTTTTTGAAACAGACATGTTCTTCAAATCCGGTATTTCCCGAGATGATTCAGAAGTATATTCTTTTCTTCTTGATTCCGATCGTGAAGTTCGCATTGCTTTGAAATCCACCCAAAAGTAACATAGGTATACAATTTTTATCGAAGATTCTCATTTTAGTGATTTTAATCATTTTTAACAGAAGATTCCCTTTATCCCCTGATAATTCCCTTTATTTAGAAATATAATGCACCAATCCAATAAACTAATCAAATCTTCGAGAATATTTTTTCGTCATTCATACTAGATCGAATATTTTTGAATTGAGATAATTAAATTTTAAAATTTAATTGCTTTTGAGATTACAAATCGAAGGATTCAATTTTAAAATGTTTACTTACATGCTTATCCGTATAAAATGTGTTATCCACAAGAGGTACAAGAGTACTTTTGCTTTCTAGAGGGAATAATGTGCGACTAACTGCAGAATGTCGTCGCTGTGGAACAAGCTCCTCTCGACTGAAACTGTCTTCTGGACTTTCATTGAATTGCAGTCTTGAACCTGAGGACGGACTCTCGCTAATAGCAGTCTGAGTTTGTCGATTACTCATTTGATGGCAAGATACGCTACGGATAAATTTATTTGGAAACATTTGCTCTACTGGACACCTTCCAGCGTCAGAATGAATAATTTTAGAGGTAGCCATTTTTGAGCTCGGAGATAAAATAGGCTTTGGTTTTGAATAATATGGTGAAAGTGATTTGTTTGAACATGGAGAATATGATACCTTTGAAGATGAAGATTTTGATACTTTCGAATAAGGTGAATTCGAAATTTTTGAATACGAAGAAATTGATTTTGCTATTCTCGTAGTCGGAGGTGCTTTATTTTCAATATTTGAGTAACTATCCACAAGCGAGGATATCGACAATTCCGGAAAAGCTTTCTTTATTTCAGCTATTAAAAGTTTTTCTTGTCGTTTAAAATCTTCTTCTAAGTGTACTTGTTCTCTGTACTGCTGCGCGATGAGAGCCGACATTCTCTTTTTATGCTGTTCTTGCACTTCCTTGAAAATGCAAACAATCTTCTCAAATGTCGCATTCGGATTCGATACGTTATTGAATTGCATTCCGTTTGATTTTGGCTCTCCGTTATCACAAGACTCGTTAAAAGAACTTTCATTCTGTTGCAAACTACCGTTTCTTGTAACACGATGGGATTCCATATTATTCAGACTCTCAAGAGATCCTCCTAAGTTGTCATGATAACTTTCCTTTGGAACGTTCGATATTCGTCTATATGAAGCGTTGCATTCACTCGTTTTTGAATCTATGTTATACCTAAAAATAGAATTCAGTTATCAGACAATACACACTTATCAATACTACGTTAATATGTAAGGACACATTTCGGAAAATTTATTATTTTTTCTTGATGGAATATGAACTAAACTAAATTAATAAAACTTCGAAATTCTTCTCCGTTGGCCTGTAATAAGTTGGAGAAGTACATAGGCCGATGACCCATGAAGCTTATCATTCGTGGATAGATTCAGCGGTTCAAGAATGATTGACAACATTTTTTGGAAACGAGCGAGGGATCATAACTAGTGAGGCCGAAGCGGGGAGCAGTCAAGGATTGAAAGGACTCGCGAGGAAAAAAGCTTGCACTAGTAAGCTGGTATTATTTCCCTAGTTAAAATCACTAAGAGAGCGAGTATCTGATGGTGCTAGAGTGGCTGCGGGCCAATGAAGGAAAGAGATCTTCTACGGGGATGCCCGTGAAAAATTAGGAATACTCCAACCCCCAAACTATACAGGAAGGGTAAGAACTTCTGCCAAGGACCAAGTGTCCCAGTGATCTGCTGATTTATTTGACTGAAATGATATCAATGCGTTGAACGAAAACTATCGGACTTGAACTGAGTTTAGGTTTGTGATTCGATATTCTTTTAATTATTGTCAAAGATAGAAAGAAATACATGTGCATAGGAAGGTCGTATAAACTAGGTTAAAATCAGGGAATTTTAGCCATCGAATAATAACGGTTAATTTCCCAGGTTGTATCCCGGAACATTCAGATTCACAATTTTAAGATCCTTGACTTCCGCTTCATCAAACGCAATTTTCATACAAGGAACGACACTCTCTATAACTCGGCCACCCCTGGACGTGTTTTGTATCCGAATTTTCATGATTTTCTGAGAAAATAACCCTGATTTCAAAAATTTGTCACTTGTCTCCTTAAACGTATCAACCCTACTTTTTTTCAATTTTTTTACCCTTAGATCATTCGAGAAACAAAATTTTGATTTTTGGTCTTTATTACAGATAGGCTAAATTATTATCTATAACTGGAACTTATCGGATTCGAAAAAGAACATAATCAAAAATAACGTCTAGCGTATTAGTTGAACATACATTTTTCAGAATACTTTTTTTTTTTTTTGTACCATCAAACTATAATCCCTCACGGGGTAAGCGAGACTCTTAAAGAGTCATAATTGGTTGAGTTGAATACACAAGAGTATTAGTAAACGAAAGTTCTGTCGGCTCTATTCGCGATTTCAAAATACTTTGAACTTACATTTTCAGAAGAAAAGGAAAGTTGAATAGCGTTGCCAACATTAAGAGAATTTTTTCAACACACATAAAATTAGGCCATTCGTTAATAAATGCTATTCGCATTGTCAGAAAAATCATCTATGACTAAGACAGGCATTATCTTTCGCTATGATACTGCAAGAAAAGAAACTAGTTACACTTTCACCATGCCTCTTGCTGTGATACTTTCCTAATACACAAGAATATGATATTTATATAGATGCCATTTACGAATGATCGATTTTCAAATTTGACGTCACAATTATTTCACTTTCATTTTCTTCCAAAAATATACATAAAAAGTATCCAAATATCGTGAATGAAATCGATACAACATTTTGTTCACAATTTTGTTAGTAACAGACGGAACTCAAGAACCTAATGATAATAATGATTATATAACCAAGTACCCTATGGATAGCTCATATTTTTGCAAATAGGAGATATCTTTTCCTGGCAAAAGTCAGGAATTACTATATTATTGGCAGCGAAAAGATTCTCTACAAAGCCGCGGAGCAGGCAGCCGAGATCCTGGTCCTGGATCTTGACGTCAACAGCCGTCGAATTAGCAACTTTGCATTGGATATGAATGCAAAAAAAAACTGCAGTATGAGAATACATCCATTGTTGACTCTTAGACACTAAAAAATGTATCAGGAAAGTTGCTTTGAGAAAAGAAAAGTAGTCAAAAAAAAGTAAGCAAGGGTCCTTTCGAAGCAGAAATTTACGTCCAGCTTGATTACCTTCAATTCAGCTGAGTTCGCTTTGATGCGCCTCAACATGACATTCCTGTTATACTAAGGAAAACCTTACGTGAGTGACATTGTCGTTCAGGTCGAATTTATCATTGCCGGGTAGAAGATGATGAACCATAAACGCAAAATTACTTGCGTAAGTTTTTCCTCAATACGACAGAGTTAAAAATTTTATAAATTCACTTCAAGTAACAGTAATTTACATTGAGTTGTTCAATTCCCATATTCAATTCACCTTAAATGAACTTGAGTTCAGCTTAATTCAACAATATTGCAATCGACAATAAAAACGTACCTTATGTCACCTGATGCGGTCTCTTTGGAAATTATCGTTTGAATGCAGTCTGCAGATTTTGCTTGTTGCGGGATTTCAAATGAGTGAATGGACCTTGAGTGATAAATTGTGCTATACATTTTCTGGTCATAAACGCTAGGAACACTATTTCTCCGTAACTTGAATCCCACTGTGGTACTCGAAGAGTTCATAATAACAATTTCTTTATTCTTCAGTTGACTTTCCCATTCAGCTTTCGCTTGCGATATGTTCCACTCTTTACGTTTCACTGCATTAGTCGTTGGAGTTGGAACATATTCAGTATCTGCCTTCCCCATCTGAAGTTGAGCCAGAAGCATTGGACTAGGCGAATCTAGAACATATGAACCCCTTCTAATAAGCTTGGGTGTTTCTTCTCTTATTTCGCTGACTTTTAACACCTCTTTGCAAACATTAAGAGGACTTGAAACTTTTTCGAGGACGGGAATCATATCCAAAGTTTTAGGCACTTGCGGTTTCGTTATGGAATCCTGACGTGTTAAAGTCTCCGTCGATTCATTTAGATAGTGGTTCAAATCCGTACTGAGACTTACTGTGTCAGAACTTGTATTGTTTTCTTTTTCTGTTTCATTCTCGTTTCCGCTTTCTTCATCCGATATCGATCTCCAAGTTCCAACAGAAGTTCTATTGCATGAATCGTTTGCGTCTTTTGTATCTGTTTTGTCTGCGTTTTCTATATTCTCTACTTCAGTCGGATAATCTGTGGAAATTACTCGGCTAGGTGTTATATCTAAAAACTCACAATCCTTTTCTAAATTGAACGAGTCATCTGCATTTGACATCGTAGTTTCTTCGTTTACTTCTTGAACCTCTTTAGCTGAATGAACATCTTTTAATCTTTCTTCTACGGCCTTTGCTAGTTGCTTATAGTAGTTCATTTCTTCTCGTAAGTATTGTGTCATCTAGGATAGAAATGTTGAGTACAATGATAAAACTTGTTACAGATGGAATAAAAAGTGCAAACACTAAATATTTCTTCATCAAATGTATCATTTTTGTATCAGCAGATTCTTTTCAAATGCCAAATTACCAAATTCACATTCTTCTCATGCTTTCCCCAAATTTTCAGTCCGATATTTTATTTACGATGAAAGTTCTATGGTTAAAAAAAATTCTTTACAACGGAAAAAAGTTCAATAATGTAGAAATTTGACTGTATTTTTTGCTAGAATTATGGTAGGAAAACAAAAGTTAACCATCTCATCTATCTACGACTGGGTCCATTTCAAATCAGGCAAGTTCCAAACTTGAAAATGCTTAATTTCTCGGACGAAAATATGTCACCTTAACTTAATTTTCAAAATTCTTTGACATTTCCATGATCAACTTCTTATTTTCTCTGAACATTCAAGACGTACCAGAAATCCTATCTTGTAATCCTTGAAGTCAAAAGATGTTTCATGAATATTTATCGATTCAATTTATTTAATCACACGAGCAACATTACAATACAACATGTGATGAACTAGTTAGTAGAATAATGTTTCAACAACTTATTCTATGAAAAGAGCTTTTTTAATGATAAGTTCTTACTCATTTTTCAAACAAAAACATCATCCGTGAAGAAAATTCTGCGAAAAAATGTTTCATAATGCTATTTTCAATAAAATGTTGCTTTAAAAGAATATAGGAGCCTTTGCCAATTTATCAGTTGTAATTTTAAACTAAATTCACAAGAGCTCACACTCGTATTTTTACTTTATGTTGAATTTTTTACTCAGGCTAAACCATTTTTGGTACTGACAAAAATTTGAAAAACTGATTTTATGTAAGTAAATGCACCTGTCTCTGAACTTGTTTAGTCCGCATAAAGCTCGCAGTTCTTAAAACAAGACGAATTGAAGAAACAAAGTAGCAAACAATGTAATTGTAAGTTTTTTGTGGAAATAGACATATTATTTCTTAAAACAGAACCCCGACATATTATTCATTTGAAAAGGTTTTCGAATTTTTCAGCGGATTCCGAAAATATTAATGAATGAATTCCAAGAAGTTTGTAAATTATCATTATAGTTTTTTAGTAAAAGTTTATTTTATTCTTAAATTGCCGACCTCCGAATTATCGGTATTCTAGGTTTTCACTTATTGTGTTGGATGTTGGGTTAAGCGAAAATAATGGAATGATTTTTTTTTCAAAACTGTTCCAAGAGGTAAAACGACCTCTGATCAGAATTCCTTGAACTCTTAACGAAATTTCTGTCCAAATTTTAGAAATTCCAAAATGGCGCAACTTTTTTTTCGAAATTATATTTTGGTAACAGTCCAGAACTTTTTTAGAATTTGAAAATTTCGTAAAACAAATTGAATTTCTAAAGAGAGGAGAAGGTTGCTACTTCCTTTGAATTCTCTTCTTCTGTAAACTTAGCCGAAACTATTTCTGGATGGTCTCATGAGCCCTAACACAATGCTAAATCTACTCATAACTCCGAGAAAGTTTAATGCTAAGAAATGTAGGGCGTGGTGAACACCCCCCCCCCCCCTCTACTTCGAAAATCATACCTTTTTATCATTTCAAAGACAGACCTATTTCTCAAAGGTATACATTCTAGTCTGAGTGTTCGATTTAACTGACATAAGGTGTACCATTATTCCCAAGTTCTGAACATATAAAATATCAGAAATAAAGTAAAGAATAAGCTCCTACATCAAACAGTTTAGTTATGATAAGAGTTCAGTGAAATATTATTACTAGGGATGTGCAAGAAAACTCGAACCTGTCTTCCAGTCGAGTGGAACATCGCAAGAATGTATTGGGATTGGCACAAAAAATATGTGGATAAAATTTTATTCACTAAAAGTTACGCTTACCAGTGGTGGAAGAATTGGAACTCCATCAATTTTTATACAAGACGTATAAACCTTCTCCATGATGGATAACTTATATCACCCTTTCCTTCACGACGAATGAAGACACGTAAAGAAAACGTTAATAATAATATCTAATCATTAAGTTAAGAGTGTTCTTTAGAATGTTTTTTTTTAACTGCTTATTAACTGATCGTGATAAAAGTAAAGAATCAATTTTTCGAACACATAACAATAAATATTGATTTTTTATCATCTGAAAATTCTTATTCCTCTGCAATAAACCGAAAGTACGAGGGTATTTTCAAGTATTATAGTAATTTCTGAGAAACCGATACTTTAAGTTGTTATTAATTCTTTCATTATTTTATTTTTGCCACATATATGATAAATTAGTAAAAATGGGAAAATATATTGAATTATTTATTGAAACTAAAAACACCTCCGCCTTTGAAATTATCAAAACAACAATTATTTGGTGAAAGAAGAGAGAACAACATTTTTATATGAAAACTCAAGAGTTAGAAGGACTAATTAAGAGGGAAAATATTTACTTTTTTGAACTGACGTAAGACATAACCTTTAAATCCTTTCTATTCTTACCGCTTTCTTCACCTAAAGAATCAAAACCCCACTAAAATTTGCAGTGTCGCTTCGGGAAATAACTTATCCCTTACTATAAGCACACTTTCACAATAGTTGAATGACATTTCCTTAATTGTAAGTCGAAAAAGTATAAAAATTGACAGCACCGGTTAAAAATCAACAAAAATTAACGAACGATATCGAGGATATGCGCTGCAAGTCTGCCACTTGCAAGGAGCTGGCGCTGCAGGTGGTGCGACTTGCGAGTTGTCAGCGTTGTCAAGGGACAAGACATCTAGAATTCCCGCCATTTTCGTTTTATTTCTGTTACTGTATATTATTGTATGTTGCATGCAATCGAGATGAATCGACATGCGATGATGCCCGCATATTCATTCTGGATAATTGTGTAAACGAATTTCGTCATGAATTTTCGGAAGGCTTCAGCACTTGTGAAATGTTAATGATAATTTTTCAATACGATAATAGCAAATAATATATCAAAGGGACGATGACTATGGAAAAAAATCCGATTACATCCCGGATGCAACAATGTTTTTTTTCCCGGTCATTCAAAATTAGGGTTTTTTTTCTGGATCTGAATTGGATCTTTTCATTTCAATTCGGCAAAAACTAATACTGGTACGCATGTGCGGCCCCCACGACACTTGCCACTTAACATTGATAATTTTTGACAGCGAAAAATTAATATTGAATCTTGTGAATCTTGTCAATCGGTAATCATATTTGCATGGATGTTAGATAAATGTTACATTAGCATTTTTTTATTAATTTCTTCCAGAAGATATCTAATATTTTACAACGAGCTTGGAAAAAATATTAAGCTTAAAAGTAATAACAGTAAATATATTATCAGTAGATAAAATGTATTATTATAAAATGATTGGAATTTTCATTTTTGAAAAGTTCAAACATAAAAATGTTTTTGTATTATTAAGAACTAGGAGTTTCAAGAACTATTTTTGAATTGATTTTTTGTTTTTTTAATCAGGGTCATTTTCCGGTTTTCATTCATTTTTGTCGCAAAACGCGCATATTTATTCCACTTCATGTTTTTCATTCGAACACCATATTGCAAAATGAATTAATTTTCTTGAAAACTCAAATTTTACACGATAAAATTTCAAAAAACATTGTGGATCTTCAACTGGAACAGTTGAATTTCAAACCATAGATGAATATTCAAACGAAAATTTTATTGCTAAAAAAGGAAGATTGACTTTCTACTAAAAGTTTCAATGATTAAATTAAATAATTGAATTGCGAACTGGAAAGATAAATATCCCCAAACGAAAATGGAACACATTTCTAGTTTAAAAACCAATGTCAAACCAAACATAAGAGTTTTTACCTGAATTAAAGAATCTTCAACTGAAAGAGTTTAATTTTCAAACAGATAAATTAATTTTTACTAAAAAAGATAAATTTTCAACCAGAATTTGAATGCTCAAATTTAAAATTTTCAAAAATTGATGCCTAACCAAACAAATAATTTTTTTCGGAACAAGTTAAATCTTCATTTGAAGAAAAATTGCAAATGACAGAAAAACTAACTTCCAACAACAAGAAAAATGTTTTAAACAAATCGATACAGTTTTCAACGAAATTATGAACTTTAAAATAAAATTTTAATGTCTCTCTGTAGTAGCTGAACTTTAAACCAGAAAGACGAATTCTTAACCAAATAGATGAACCTTCAACTAGCATAGCAGAATTTTCAACCAAACATGGAATAGTGACATTTTTGGTTGAAAAAATTAATTTCAATCTAAACATAAGAGTTTACGAGTAGGCAAATGTTCGACTCAATGAAATGAAAAATATTTCTCTGTATAACTTAAATTGTGAACCGTAATGAAGAATTTTTGAACATTGAAAGCAGCTTTCGAAAAAAATCATTTTCTATCAAAGAATCGTTTTTTCAACAGAACATGTGAATTTTACACGAACTAAATGATTTTTTAGTTTAAGGCCATGTTAAACTTACCCGATTTCTACCTTACCGACATCTTTTTTTACAACAACTCACGTCTACACCGAAAGAGATTTCGAGTTGATATTTTGGTAAAAGCCTTAGAAAACAATAAACTACGTT